>WNWU01000058.1:2810990-2843934 GCA_012654045.1 Ptyas mucosa | reverse complement strand
GAACAGACCCCGCTGGTCTTGTCTTCTTTCCTGCGCCTGATCTAACAGGAGAACAGCTTGACTCCCTCTTCTTTGTAGCAGCCTCTGAGATATTGGAACACTGCCCTAGTCCTTCTTTTCATCAGACTATACATACCCAGTTCCAGCAACTGTTCCTTATATTCTCTTATATTCTCCCTGCCATCTCCAAAATGTTTGTGAGTCAGAAGAGAATGAGGAGAAATATAAAGTCATGGGGAAAAAACCCTTAATGAATCAAGAAATGTCCTTCTATACGTGTGGGATAGATGTCCTCTTTGGCCTCCGGGATAATGTCCTTTTCAGGTGGAGGTTCTGTTCTGATGACCCTCTTTTCTTTTTCCCCAGGCAGAATATGAGCTTTCTCCAGATGAGAAACGCAAGGAAATGGGAGAAGAAGTCATTCAGCAGTTTTTCAACAAGGAGGTCAGTATTGCACCTTCAGAAGATAAAGGTGGAGATTGATAGGGTCCTTGTAAAAAGGTGGTTCGATACAGAAGTCCAAAAGTATAATTAAGAATTGCTAGAATCATCTGTAGGAACATACGTTTCCCTTCTCTGGGATTGCCCCATTTTTCTTCTTCCAGCCATTGTGTGAGATGTTTTAGTTTGGGTAAAAGTGCCAGGATCATTTCAAAGGATGCGACCTTGGATGCTGGCTTTTAGAGTATTCCTGATTTTAGAGTGCAAACACTTCCCCAAATAATCGGGGAAGAACCTTCCCCGATTATTTGGCTTTCCAGAGGAGCTAGACTCTAGCTGCCCTTCTCCTGGACAGCATGAATGATTGGTTATGAGAACCTTATTCTAGCAAACAGAAGATCACTAACTAGGGAAGGCTGCTGTATGAACTGAGGGCAGAGACTACAGAAGCATATAGCACATTTTTATTTTACAGTGAGGAGTCAAAGTAGGGAGTGAAGGCAGAGAAGAATAAGAATTGAAATCTACCAATAGAGGAGAATATTTGTAACTCAACTGTAGAGTCCTTCCTGCTCTCTGAGCTTGGTGGTTTTCTTGCAGACATTTCATTACTAAAGTAAGGAGCACGATGGCTCACATGGTTTCTAGGTTAGCAAGCCTGCATTGAAGACCTGAGTGCTGCTATGGGGAAAGGGGGGGGGGGGGGGGTGAGCTCTCATCCTTCACTCCCGCTCCTGCTGAGGACATGAAAGAAGCCACCAACTGTGCGTCCCCTGGGCAATGGTGATGTCACCGGCAAATCCTTTCCCGGAAGTGCCTCAATGCTTCTGACACAAGTACTAATTACTAAATTAGTAACATCATCAGTGCACCACCAAGCATCTAGTGTGCAAGATGGTTCACTGGCTTTAAGAATTATTAAGCATTTGTTTATGGCTGGTTTCCTTCTTTTTATATGTATGAGTTTAGTCCCTGGGCTATATGGCAGAAATCTGTGAACTACTTATGAACCAGTGCATAGAAGACCTACAGAGAAGCCCTTGCAAGGACGTCTTCGGCAGCTGTGTACAGTGAGTACTACATCCTATAGATCTGGAAGCCAGAAGGGTAAGGGGGTGGATTTGGTTTCTTGTCAGGACAAGCTTGTGTATATGCATTATATTTTTGGTATAATAAACTTACCTTTTCCAATCTAGGAACCCTTCCAGATGTGTAGACCAACCACAGAGTTCCCCAACCCAAGTGACCGTTGCTGAGAATTATGGGAGTTGAAATGTATGGGTGGAGGGTGCCCTGTTGTAGAACATTGGAATAAAACATGGTTACCTTATCCATAATTTGCTATAAAGAAGATAGCTGCATAAATCATGGTTGACATTGGCTTGTTTTAAACTCAAAGGGTAATTAAAATAACCACAATTTGTTGGGTTCGAATAATGTGGCTAGATGTGGCTAATACACTCATGCAACACACTTACTCATAGTTAACCATACTGAACTCTGTCCAGTTTTCTGGGTTCATACACTACAATAATTCATAACCACACAGGCTGAGTTTGCACAAATGCTATATTGAAATGATTTGGGGCTTAGTGTGTCATATAAAACAGCCAATAACTCCCAAACTCTTTTTTTTAATGTGCCCCCAATGCAGGAAAACTGTACGTGAGCTGAATCGGTGGCTGAATTCATTCATTTTACAATGAACTCAATGAAAATTACTTAGTGTACTTTTTGCTAATTACCTATTCTTCAGAGACTGAAGAAAGCTGATTTTTTTTGTGTGTTAACCAATTTGTAGCTAATTAATCCAATAATTTTCTAAATGGCATTTGCATTACATATTACATTAAATTAAAGTCTATTTAGCCATGCATAAACCATAGCTTATTGAATCCATGTCACATTAAGGAATAAATCATGATTTATAAATCATGACAGTTGAGTCCATAATCCTGCTATCAGTCTCAAATAAACCTTATTTTTGCTTAGGGTTGAATGAACCCAACTAAGTGATGCACCTTGCATTTTATAAGAAAATCATGACCAATCAAGGCTGAACTATATTTCTTGCCTATGAATTCCAAAGTGGACCATCATGGGCAGAAGTAGCTTTAAAGCCAAGAAAAAGCACTGGGTTTATATCACTATATAGCAGTGCTTCTCAAACTTGATAACTTTAAAATGGGTGGACTTCAATGCCCAGAATTTCTCAGCTGACATGCTGACTGGAGAATTCTGGGCGTTGAAGTCCACATATATTAAAGTTGCCAAGTTTGAAAAGCACTGCTGTGGAGAGTATCCAATGTTAACCACTTTGGGAGCCACAAAGAACCTGCCTTCCTAATTCATAGGAAAAAAATGCCCACTTTCAATTCCTCTTATCTCCTAGGCGGCTGCATGAATACCTGGGTGGTGCCCCTTTCACAAATTACCAGGACAGCATGTATTTTGACAGATTCCTCCAGTGGAAATACCTGGAGAGGTAAGACAATAATCCTGGGTGGCTGGAATGCAAGAAGCCCCACTGAGCTGATGCTGATAAGAATTATTTTTAAAAAAGAAAGAATGGGTGTTCAGTGATGCAATGTGATCTTCTTAATATCTTCAGGCAATCCGTGACCAAAGACACCTTCAGGCAATACCGGATTCTAGGCAAGGGAGGCTTCGGAGAGGTAGGAAATGGTGACAGCTTGAACTTGTTCCCCATTAGAGATCAGGAGTAGTTTTGGATTCCTGTAATCTCATTCATCATGACTGTCTCTTTGGCCTCAGTTCTAACTAGGGATGGGTGAATTTGCCAAAGTCACATTTGCTCAGTTTTCAAAAAGCAAACAAACCCCAATTTAGCTTTCTTCTGCTTCTGTCCACAAACTTCCTCAAGCATAATTAGCACTTTTCCAAATATGTCTGATTTTGGGAGGGGGGGGGGGCATTGTTTGAATTATGAACAGATCAAGACATTCTGGAAAGTAGAAATTTTGTCATTTAAGTGGGTTCAGTTTGGGTCTAGGTTTATGAAGTGCAAAGTTTTCATCCAAATGAATCAAATTAATTTTGTTGCTGTACATACTTAGTAATACTTCTATTATTGCCTGTCAAATGGTGAATCGTCATAGCAATTCCTGGCAGTGAGAGTGAGAGGCTCACTGTTGCATGCGGAAGATGTTTCAGACCAGAATAGATGAATTTGACCAACCTATGAACATAGTATACCTTTACTGTCATTGTACATCATATATACAATGAAATTTGTTTAGCTTCTCTGGTGCAATCCATAAGCACTTCCAAATTGCAATCCTAAGCTTTAGAAAGGTAATATTATTCCATCCAGAGCTGGGTGAGCAAAAGAGCATCCTAGTAAAATAGCTGCATCTTCAGAACTTCAGTGGTAATTCCAGACTCTAGATGTTAGATGATATGACCAAATCTAATCTAGTCTAGTCGGTCATGGTCCTGATCAGGAGTCGTCAACCTTGCCAACTTTAAGACT
The DNA here is from genome assembly GCA_012654045.1 of Ptyas mucosa. Classification (NCBI taxonomy): domain Eukaryota; kingdom Metazoa; phylum Chordata; class Lepidosauria; order Squamata; family Colubridae; genus Ptyas; species Ptyas mucosa. Next base: position 2,840,000 of record WNWU01000058.1, on the reverse strand, counting down.
TGTGAACTTCAACTCCCAGAATTCCTCAGCTGGCTGGGTAATTCTGGCTGGGTAATTCTGAGCATTGAAGTCCACAAGTCTTAAAGTTGCCATGGTGGGAGACCCCTAGTCTAGATGACCAAGCTAGAACCCACAACTGATTGAATTCATACCTATCTCTCTGGCTTGTAGTTTGCAACCCACTTAAGAGCTAACACACAATATTAAGGTTTAGGAGAATCCAGGATTAATGCAGCAGTTAAGCTACTTTACCTAATGCAACATATGGAGAAACACAGCATCTCACCCCCAAGTCCTCCACCCCAAAAAGGTAGTTGTGAATCATGTGAAAGAAAGATGTCTATGGAGATTCTCAGTCATGGTTGTCCCAAAGGTGCTTTTTCAATTTTCTTGTTTTTCTTTGAAGACGTTTCGCTTCTCATCCAAGAAGCTTCTTCATCTCTGAAAGGACTGAAGAAGCTTCTTGGATGAGAAGCAAAATGTCTTCAAAGAAAAACCAGAAAGTCCAGTTGCCTCTTGAAAAAGCCCCTTTGGGATATGTGGGAGAAAAGTCTCCCAATGACACTTCTTCAAAACAGCATTTTTAGCAGGAGTGGATGGTGCTTACAATGCATTTCTATCCAAGAAGCATCAGAGGCAACCAAAATATCCAAGAAATCAGGAAAGGCCCACTCATCCTGTCCTCTTCTGGGCTATTGGAAGCCCTGAAATGAAATTGAAATAAATCTAGAACCCTTTAAGAAAGGAGGTATGAAGAAGGATGGATAGTAATGCTCCGGCATTACTTTCTTCTTCTCTGTCATTACTGTTTTGATGGGGAAGGTGTTCTGACCTAGGCTTCCTGAGACAGTAAAAAGCATACATTAATCTCAGAAACTCTCTTTTTATTTCAACAGCTGTGAATTATGTTCATTCACAGCCCATAATGAGTCACAAATAGTTTGTAAAGAGTCCAACAAAAGTTTGCCACTGTTCTTCGGGATAAGGCTGATAAGCACCCACCTTTATCCCCCTTGACACACTACCAAAGACGTACTTGGCAATTAGCTTTGCAAGGCCACATGGAGCACAGAGTCAAAACGGAGCTTCAGAGTTTAAACTGACCAGAATGAACCAAGTTGCTTCCTGCAAAGGCTCATGTGCCTTTGCTCCTCCTTTATGTCTTATGGGAGAGGCCAATCATCTCCAAGCCCTACTCCCAAGTCGTCCCTTTTGTCTTAACTGTTCTTGCCTTCTTGGAAGCTCTACGCATGCGCGCACTGGGAACAGGCTCCTCCTGTTCCTCTGCCTTGCTGATGTCCGACTCCGGAGGCTCCGGAGGCAGCACATAACTCCCAGATGGCCCTGGCCCCCTCTCTGTCTCCGATGCAGAGCCTTCATCCAAGCCTTCCCCAGACTCCAGGACTGGCCCATGTTCCTCCCTAACCTCTTCACTGTCCAACTGTCCTGCCAGCTCCGAAGGCCACCAGCGGACCACAACAGAAGGTCTGCAGGAAGGTTGTCATTGTGTTCATCTGAATTTGACCACAACTTCCCATGACGGCTGAAACCCTGCGCCCAACAAGCTCAGTTCCAGTTCCATGGAGAATTGCAACATATTCCATTAAAAATGTTTACACACAGTTTCTACAGTTTTTGTCAACACAGGTCAAGCAGGGGAAGGGGGAAGAGTTTACTACAATCTGGCTCCATGAAGCTGTTTGCTGAGAGCCAGAAGAGGTTTGTTCTGAAAGTGTGCAGCCCCAAGTTAGTATCTCGACACAGAAGCTGCATTTAGATTATATTAAAAAATAGACATGACTCATTTCCTGGTTATTCCACCTAAATCCTTGTTATTAGTTGAGCGTGAGGGAGTTGAGGCTTCATTTCATAGCCAAAAGTCAGACTGAAAAATAAAGGTGATGACTGCATATGCTGAGGCTGGGACAATTCAGTTTGTCCAATTTTTGGTTTGGGGTTGGAGGGTTCAAGAATGGACACCCAGGAAGAAAAATCACTGGAAAGAAAACATTCTCATGTCTTTCTTTAGAAAGATCCTCCCTCCCTCCCTCCAGTCTCCTCCAAACTGCACTGCTGAAGTGTGGGGACAAAATGACTATAAATCAGTGTAATTTGATGGCAATATAATTCTGGCTTTTTTAAAGTAGGTAGAGGTAGTCCTTGACTTACAACCACAATTTGAACCAGAACTTTGCTCGCTAAGTGAGGCAACTGTTAAGTGAATTGGGCCCAATTATAGGACCTTTTCAATGGGGTCATCAAGCGATCATCATGGACATTAAGCAAATCCAGCTTTCCCCACTGACTTTGCTTGTCAGAATCCTCCTGAGAAGGTTGCAAATGGTGATCACATGATCTCGGGATGCTGCAAATACATGCTGGTTCCTAAGTGCCCAAATTTTGATCATACCACCACAAGGACACTGCAATGGTTGTAAATGTGAGTAAACAGTTGTGAAATGAATGGTCATAAATCAAGGATTATCTCTAACAGTAAAAAGCAGTGAAGGTCATACCACCAATCATGTCATCATGCCTCTTGATTTCTGCAAGATGGTTTTAGAGATGACATTCCTGTTTTGGAGATGGCCTTCAAATAGAATGGCCTGTACAGGTACCTGCTATAAAGAGTTAGATTGATTTAATGGAACATTTGAATAGGGGTTTCAAGATGTTTAACTCCAACAGGCCAAGCTGAGCCCAGCTGAGTAATAAAGGACATTATCGTGGTGTTTAGTGGACCCACAAGGTTTATAGAAGTACAAAATATTAGAGAAATAAGGAGACAATCTGCCTCCTGCTCCTCCTAAAAGCCTAATGCAGAATATGGCTACCAGTATAAGATGGCCCAGAATCCATGCAGATCATGGGAAAAGAAAACACTGCAAGCAGCTGGGCCCTCTATGGTACTGTTTTTCAATCTTGGCATTTTGAAAGCTGCTTTGAGAGGGAGCTGTGTAATGTTGCAAGTGAGAGCTGGTGATCTTTCCGTTCTTTCCATCCCTCTTGCTCCTAATCATCTCCCTCATCATAGCAATTTATACCCAGCAACCCACAACTTCCTGTATTTGCACTGCTGAAGTTGGGTATTTAAATAATTTAGCAGGACAATTTTAGACCATTTAGGTTTTAGAATGGGAAAAAGCACCGTTTGGCTTTAGAAGCCCTCCCATTCTTACCTGCCTTCTGCATATCCTTCCAGTAAAAGAGAAAAATGAACAATTTTACCCCCCTACCCCTTCCAGTGGTATTCCTGAAATAAATGCACTGTTGTGTGGCTGCTCTTCAGAGGTTTGGGAAGCTAAGTTGCAATCTTCACCCCTCAGATGTTGTCAAAAGATGCCTTCAAAATCACTTGAGGAGTTATCTACATCAAAGAGAGATGACTTTTCATGTTCTGCCTTCTTGCTTCTCCAGACCTGTTTTCATAAAGATACATGTTTCTTGTGTTTTTACATAAGGCAAATAACTATCATGTTCATGTGTGATAAGTAGTTTGGCTCAACGGGAGTTTTAATAGGGGAAAGTGAGATCTCTGGTGATTCTGATCTGATGCTTAGAGAACCTCTGGAGTATAAACCAAATTCAGAAGTCATTGTTATGCCTTTAAGGAAGACTTGGATTTTTCCCTTAGCAATGAGGAAGAGCTTTATTCTATATTCCATAACTTTGGATAAAGAAGAAGTGTCAAAATGCAAGAATAAAATGGGGCTATCCTAAATGCTGGATCTTCGCTTTAATAGGGCTTCTATCAGTAACACTACTGCAATCTCACCAGCAACCATTAAATGTGCCCCTGACAGTCCCACTTTGTCTTGCCTTTAGGTTTGTGCATGCCAAGTACGTGCTACAGGGAAGATGTACGCTTGCAAAAAGCTGGAGAAGAAGCGCATCAAGAAGCGGAAAGGGGAAGCGATGGCTCTGAACGAGAAGCAGATCTTGGAGAAGGTCAATAGCCGATTTGTGGTGAGCAACAGTCCTGACTGTGCTGTTGATGACTGCATTTGGGATTGGCCTTTAGAAGACTGAAATATCCAAAGACTTCCATTTGTAATGCTATTTAGCTCTGCATTCTGAGTGGAATTTCACAGTATCAGATTCAGCCTGGTTGATTTAGCTGTAGTTACTGCCCTTGATAATTAAATGAAGCTTCTTACATTCAAAAGTGATGGTCAAGTGTCTTTTGGGGGCAGCCCAGCCCGGTTTTAACATCTGTCTTCTCCAGATATAACTGGGCAAATAATGTTGTACCAAAATACGCTTCCAATTCCCAGAAATTACTTGACCCGTGTGACTTTTAAAGTAGCCCTGTCATTTTTCAGGTTTCACTCATCTGAAAAAAAATTGTGGCTGTTTTAATTAATAGCAGAGTAGCTAGACTTGCATTCTGGAAGACTTCCACAGATTCATTTTCAAAGTGTGCACAGCTCTATCAAATAAGAAAATAAGGCAGCTCCCTGTATTCCTGAACTATTGAATGTCACATGTTTGTGAAAGGGGATAAGCAGAAGGAAGATGATTGTTATTTACGTGTTTCTGGATACTTGGACACTGTAGAAGCAGAATTCTGGAATATACTTGGAGTCAACTCCTCCTTCTTTTCATCTGTGCCAACAGGTCAGTTTGGCTTATGCGTATGAAACCAAGGATGCTCTGTGCCTGGTCCTCACAATCATGAATGGAGGTGACCTGAAGTTTCACATCTACAACATGGGCAACCCGGGATTTGACAATGAGCGGGTCACCTTCTATGCTGCAGAGATTTGCTGTGGCCTTGAACATTTGCACCGGGAGGGCATTGTTTACAGGTAAGAGGGGATGGAGTTGTTTCCTGGCTCCAAGAAGGTAGAGAAAGGGCTAAGGCAAAGTCTCCCTTGTTACATAGTTGGCATGATGGAGAAATGATCATCACCCTTAATCATCTGATTAAGTGTTGAATTATCTGAATGGCAGAGGGAATCAACTGCTAAGCCAACATCGCTCTACCTGGCACACGCCATTTGGATTCTTTAGGAGTTGTGACCAACAATTTCAGAGGGAGAGATGTGCTAAACCACAATGGATTAGACAAAAGGATCCAGCTGTCTCAAGAACCCTTTTGAATGCCAAACCCCAGCATGGTCCTTTATCCCTCTGAGATTTAAAGTAGCACTCACTGAATAACAGTCACCCGCCTGTCATTTGATGTCACTGACCAAATGAATCATCATAGACCTAAGCTTGAAATCAACTGTCCATCTGTAGACCTTTGAAAACACCTTTCTAGCGTTGGTCTTTGAGATTCAAAGCTTTTCCAAATCGCTTTGTAGCACTCAGACTTAGTGCTGAATAACATTCATCAGTCAAAACTGCAAAGACTGCTATAGAGGCGGAAGGGCCTGATGGCTCAGCAGACTAAAAGCATTGTGATTAACACCAGCTGTCTGCAATTACTGTAAGTTCGAATCTCACCAGGCTCAAGGTTGACTCAGCCTTCCATCCTTTCTAAGGTAGGTGAAATGACCCAAATTGTGGGGGCAATAAGCTGACTTTGTATAAATATACAAAAGTATGAAGGCTATTGCTTAACGCATTGTAAGCCGCCCTGAGTCTCCGGAGAAAGGCGGCATATAAATCAAATTTTTTTTTAAAAAGTGTGGTACTCTTGATCACCGAGCTTAGTAGAGCGAAATCCTCTTCCCCAAAAAATCATTCTATTTCTACTCCCCTTTCCTCTTCTTCATAACGCCCCCCCCCCCTTCGCAAGCAGCCAGCATTCCACACCCATGAGTGTTCTGCATTCTAATTGGTTTGTTCGGGAGAAACACACTCTATTAACCTTTCTCTCTTAAGTATATTTTCTATTTCTACATAGATTGGGATTCTCCCAAGTTTACTACTAGCTCCCTCTTGTGTGTCAACAGTGCCAAGTCACAGGAGCCATGCCTGCACAGTTAAAATCTGCACTGGGAGTATTCCCTAGCCTTTTCATCTTCCTTGTAAAGTGGAAGTACAAACATACTATCTAGAAATGCTGTATTGTTATGTATGGCTCTCTATATATTTGATCTACAGCAAGAGCCTCTCTTGTGAGTCCCTCTAAGGTGGGACTAGAACTCGCAGTCTCCTAGTCAATCGATCAGAATGGAGCTGGAAGGGACCTTGGCGGTCTTCTAGTCCAACCCCTGCTCAAGCCTGAGACTCTATACCCGTGATGGCGAACCTATGGCACGCGTGCCACAGGTGGCCCGCGGAGCCATATTAGTGGGCACGCCAACTCAGCTCTGAGGCGCATGCACCCGCCTGCCAGCTGATTTTCGGGCCTTCTGGGCCCACCAGAAGTAGGGAAACAGGCTGTTTCCTGCCTCTGGAGGGACTGGGGGGTGGTGAGGAAGGCCCGTTTTTCTTTCTTACCTGGCTCCAGATCATGTCTATTTATCTGGGAAGGGCGAAAACAGCCTTTCCCATTCCCTTGGAGGCCCTACGGAGGCTGAAAGGGCCCATTTCCTGACTCCCGGTGGGACAGGAAGTGATGTTTTTTGCTGTTCCCCGGCCTCCAAAGACTCCTAGAGACTCCTAGAGAGGTTCTGGAGGCTGGGTACAGCAAAAAACATCACTTCCTGTCTCACCAGGAGTCAGGAAATGGGCCCTTTCAGCCTCCGTAGGGCCTCCAAGGGAGTGGGAAAGGCTGTTTTCGCCCTTCCCAGATAAAGAGACATGATCTGGAGCCAGGTAAGAAAGAAAAATGGGCCTATCAGGCCATCATGTGCCAGGAGCGGGGGGGGAGGGTTGCGCATGCATGCGTGTGGGCACATGCGCACATGACCCTCCCCGCCCCCCCTCTCTTGACACACGATGGCAAAAAGGTTCGCCATCACTGCTCTATACCATTTCAGACAGGTGGCTGTCCAGTTTCTTCTTAAAGACCTCCAGTCATGAAGCACCCACATAGTGATTGTCATTGGCAACGTAATATGTATACATACATTCAATAAAAAACGTAGTGCATTAGAACACCCTCCCCCATTTTTAACATCATAAATTGCTTTATTTTAGAGAAGGCAAATAGCACTATAATAAAGTAATGCTATGTTTTGCCTAAAAATTATCTTCAATAATGTACACAACGCAGCTGGTCCCAAGTGGAATGGAAATAACCAAAAAGTATTTAGCAAATGGAAAAAATTGCATAGCATTATTTATATTCCCTTATTAAAACATATTCATTTCCTTAAAAATCCTGTAGCACTTTACTGCAATAAAACAATAAAATTAGAAAAGTATTATAATGCAATGCATACAGTAATGTATGTTGCATTATAGTACAAATGCAAAACTAAATATAAATTAATGCAAATTGGAAACTAAGGAGCCTCAATTACATGTAGTGCCTGGCAAAGAATTGGGGGAATTCCTGAGTATTATTAGGCAAGGTCATTCTAACTTAAACTACATTCTGTCTTGTTAAACAAACCAGCAAAATCAGTCAGTATATGTGATTGACCTATCTAATAATTGACAGGAATCTATTTTAAAGAATTATTTCAGATTTGCACATAGTTGTCAACCAGACAAGGGGAGTTGTAAATTCTGGGTTTTTTCCTACTCGTGTAAAAGAGAGAGAAGGGAAAAGGGTGTGTGTGGATGACTCTTCAGCTACTTGCCTGCACATGTGCAAGTATTCCTTCATGGATTTAGCCATTGTATTATGCCATGGTTTCTTAACCATGTTTATTCAACAATATGTCATCAAACTAACCGCACTGTGGCTTAGGTGAAGTTTGAATCAACATGAACATGCTTGCAGGAGAGTTGAAGGAGCTGTAATCAAGCACCTCTCAAGAACACTAGTCTGGGGAAACCTCTATTCAAGATAAGCATAACAACAAAGTGAGCAAACCACCAGAAAATGTGGCATGGAAGGCTATTAAAACAACTGAAAAAGGAAAAGACGGCCCCAATGAAAAGGTGGTCCTCTGGGCTGAAGATGAGAGAGAGGGATATTTGGAAGTAATTTTACTGTGCCTAGACAAAAATCAAACCATCTGTTATGTATGTAAATTTCAAGGGTTCTGGAAGCCCCCTTGGTTTATCTCTTTATTTTATTTGTATCCCCCCTTTGTTATTTTTATAAACAGCTCAAGGCAGTGAACATATTTAATGCTTCTTCTTCCTCCTATTTTTCCCATAACAACTCTTTGATGTGAGTTGGGCTGAGAGAGGGTGACTGGCTTGAAGTCATCCAGCCGGCTCTCCTGCCTCAGGTGGGACTAAAACTCACGATCTCCTAGTGATTGGCCCAAAGTTACCCAGCTTGTTTTCATGACTAAGGCCGGACTTGAACTGACAGTCTCACAGTTTCTAGGCTGGTGCCTTAACCGCTAGACCAAACTACTCTCAAACTGGTTACCTGGTTCTTATTCTGGGTTGTGTCTCTATCTCCCCTGCAGGGACTTAAAGCCAGAGAACATTCTCCTGGATGATGATGGTGAGTGCCACGTATCACATGCTTGAATTGTTCCTGTTATAGACTTTCAGAATCACTTTTACCTACAAATGTCAGAGATCACAGTCAGATCTTCCTTCATTCAAATCATCTTCCACCACTGAACAACACAAACACATTTTTATGCAGATTAGAACTTCGGCCACTTCTGTCTTAACTCAGAGTTATGTTCATCATGAAAGATCACAGGATCCCCATTGTAATTTCATATCCTCTATAATCACCTTCTCCTTCTTCTGTCTAGGGCATATACGAATCTCAGATCTGGGGCTGGCCATTAAGATCCCCGAAGGTGACACCATCCGTGGCCGTGTAGGAACTGTGGGCTATATGGGTATGTGTTGGAGAACTGTTCCAGGTCTTGTTAGATTGCTGACTCAAGAGAAAGCTGGCTCCATCCATGGACCTTCTTTTTGGATCTATCTGACCACACAGGCTGAGAGGGCATGGTACTTTAAACAGGGCAGAGAAGCTATTTTAGACTGAAAATCAAATTTCTACCATTACAGTTAGTCCTTGACTTGCAGCCACAATCGGGACCAGAATTTCTGTTGCTAAATAAGGCAGTTATTAAGCTAGTCATGCCCCATTTTGTAAATTTTTTTGCCATAGTTGTTAAGCAAATCTCTGCAGTTGTTAAGTGAATCTTGGGGTTGTTAAGCAAATCCAGCTTCCCCCATTAACTTTGCTTGTTGGAAGCTGGCTGGAAAGGTTACCAAGTGCCCAAATTTTGATCGTGTGACTTTGGGGATGCTACAACAATTATAAATGTGAGGACCAGTTGTTTTTTCAGTGCTGTTCTAACTTTCAGCTGTGATGGTGCATTGGTTAGAATGCAGTATTGCAGGCTAATTCTGCTGACTGCCAGCAGTTCAATTTTCACCGGCTCAAGGTTGACTCAGCCTTCCATCCTTCCAAGGTTAGTAAAACGAGGACCCAGATTGTTGGAGGCAATATGCTGATTCTGTAAACTGCTCAGAGAGGGGCTGGAAAGCACTGTGAAGCAATATATAAGTCTAAGTGCTACTGCTATTTGAGTGGTTGCTAAATGAATGGTTGTAAGTCAAGGACTGCCTGTATTGTCATTGCTGGTTCTGTTGTTATGCATGTATAGCCCATTTATAAGTAAAATAAGGAGTCCAACAAAAAAATTATCAATTCAGAAATGGTTTGTTACTGCCTTCTTTTTTTTTAGTTTTCCAAGGTAGAATACAAACCTAGACATTCTCTCATCCAGGAACTAACCAGGTCCAACCCTTTATGTCTTTTTCAACCAGTCACTCAGTTAAGTGTTGCTACTTGTTAAAAAGCAACACATTTAATTCCTCCCCTTTATAAGGGGGAAAAGTCCTTGCCCATTGGATTTTGCATTATCACCTGTGATGGGTAATGGCTCTCCAGGATGCAAAACAAGAGAAGATTCTTTCTCATAATTTGCCACCCGATTGAGTGCTTTACATGAAATTGTAGTGTCTAACTGTGCTCTCTCCACCTTTCTTCTCCTCTCCCCAGCTCCTGAAGTAATTAACAATGAACGCTACTCCTTCAGCCCAGACTGGTGGGGGCTTGGCTGCCTCATCTACGAGATGATCGAAGGCCAATCACCATTCCGGGCCCGCAAGGAACGGGTGAAGAGGGAAGAGGTAGAAAAGCGGGTTCAGGAGGACCATGAACAGTATTCGGACAAGTTCTCTGAAGATGCCCAAGCCATCTGCAAGTTGGTGAGTGATGGGAAAGAGAAGAAAGCCAGAAGATAAGGAGGAATCTTTGCCATAAGTCTGTAGTATCAGATGACAACTCCTACATCCCCTGAGTTGAGGTCAACTTGGGGTCGACTACATGAACCTTTTGCCACTATCAAGAAGTAGTTCACCATTGTCTTCTGTTGGGATATTGTTTCAGCTTCTCAACTGAACTTCCCTTTGGTTTGTCAAGTAAGGATCAACTAAGAGTTTTGTGATCAGTCAAGATCAGCTAGGTTAATCTGCTTAGCCGGGCATAGATAAATTGTGCCCATGTGTGTGTATACAAGTTTATATGTGTGGGCTGGTTTGGATAGAGTGTATTTAGTCAAGCAGCCCCACGTGGTATAAAGCTTACAAGATTTCCACTTTGCAGGGGCTTTCAAAAGCAATAATATAAATATTTCTTTTACATTAAGAGAAGCAGAAAGGGGTGTTTCTGATCACAGCCATGTCATGCTACTGTTGTAATGCATGTTGTTCCCTTAATGGACTCCCCGTTATTTCATTACCATTGGTTTAATTTTTAAAATTGGTTGATATCGATCATATGTTTCTTTTAAAAATGCCTCTGACGAAGTGGACGAGTCCTTTCTCTTTCCCATTATAAGAAGCTGTATTTACAGGACAAACATTGGTGAACTATTCTAGACTCAGGTGGGTTTGAGAACCAACTTGATTTAGTTCCATGGCAGAAAAAGCCAACTTGACCTTGGTTTACAAAGTCTACTTTAAAAAAGCTCTGAGTTCAATGTTGTCTTGAAGGTTTTACTTACAAGATGTTCTCTTTTCCCCCCTCTCAGCTCCTAACTAAAGACCCTAAGCAGCGGCTCGGAAACAAAAGTGAGGGGGCTGTCCAGGTGAAGCAGCATCCATTCTTCAGGACAATCAATTTCAAGCGACTGGAAGCTGGGATTATGAAGCCCTCATTTGTGCCAGACGTAAGTTCTTACAAGTAAGAGTGAGGAACTCAAGAAGAGCAATAAGAAGACAAATAGATGGGCAAATGTTTTATCTGGAGGGGTGAGCCAGTGTTAAGCCAGTGCCAAACTTCCCCTCTTTCTCCAGTTGTTGTCATCATCATCATCATCATTTTGTATTGGGATATTCTTTGTCACCACACTATAAAAACCATATTGAGATTCGAAAAAGTACAGAGAAGAGCAACCAGGATGATTAGGGGACTGGAGGCTAAAACATATGAAGAATGGTTACAGGAACTGGGCATGGTTAGTCTAGTGAAGAGAAGGACCAGGGGAGACATGATAGCAATCTTCCAATATTTGAGGGCTGCCTTACAGATCTTCCTAGTTCAACTGACAGTTGAGGCCATGAATTTACAAAACCATCCACAACCATCCAGCCTCCCTCTCTCCCTTCAAAGGAAAAGTCTTCCTCCACTATTCTGGCTGGATGGTGGCACTGCTTAATTATTGTTATCTTCAGGAAACTCTCCCTGATGTTCATTCTGAAACTTCTTTTAATTTCAACTTCTTAGTCCCAGTCCTTCCTTTGGCTTTCAAAGGGAACAAATCCATCTCTTCTTGCACATGACTTGCACATCTGGATATGTAAGTCCTGGAGATGACAAACTTACTGGAATCCTTCTCTTTCCCTTAGCCTCGGGCTGTGTACTGTAAGGACGTACTGGACATTGAACAATTCTCCACTGTGAAAGGTGTCAACTTAGACCAAACCGACAATGACTTCTATGCCAAATTTGCCACAGGCTGTGTCTCAATCCCCTGGCAGAACGAGGTAAGGAAGGGACATTTACAAATATTTATTTATCAAATTTAGAAACTGCCCATCTCCCTCACAGAGGGACTCTCTGCAAATCAGGGAAGAGACTGGTGTATTGTAGTTGTACACTACCTCTAAGCTAAGAGAAGATCATTGCAAAGCCTCTTGATCTAAGGAGGTTCTTCCAAATGTCCATTCTGTCCAGCTGTTTTAAGGATTTTATTAATAGCACCCTGTTTACCTACCATTCTTACCAATTGCATCTTCTTCTTCCTTCTATCTAGATGATCGAGACAGAATGCTTTAAGGATCTCAACATCTTTGGACCAAATGGCACCCGATCCCCGGATCTGGACTGGAAGCAGCTCCCTGACCCACCCAAGCGTAGCCTCTTGCAGAGGCTCTTCCGGCGTAACGTAAGATCCAATCTTGTTCCTTTCTTACTGTATCTTTGCAGCTGCCAATCCCACACTTACAATCTTCAATACTACTTAGCCTGATTAAGCAATTAGCAATAATTGTGCCTTCAGCTTCAAGGTATACTTTAGTACTTTGTATATAAGAAGTATATTTTTGAACATACTTCCAGGTAAACATGCATATGGGTCTTCTCCAAACAGCACATGTGGGGATCTCAGTTCTGGGAACTTTCAGCAATGGCTATGCTGGCTGAAAAATTCTGGGAAATGAAGTCCCACATCTGGAAGTCACCCGGGTTGGAGAAGGCTGATTTAGATGGAGGAGAGATTGCAGATGGAGGAATGTTATGTGGCTCAATGATAAAACATTGCAAGAGTTCCCAAGATAAACCTCTGGGCACCTGTTACATCCTTCCTGTAACTTTGGAAGGCTTCTGCTAGTCAGTATGGGCAATATTAGTCTAGATCACTTCCAGATGTATGCAGTGACTCCATCAGTCTTCAGCAAGTACGTGCTGAACGGGGAATTCCTGGAGTTGAAGTCCATACATTCCAGAAGTTGCTGTGGTGGGGGAATTCTAGAATAGTGGTCCAAATCTGAATAAGGCAGTTTCTTAGGTTCCTAAGTCTTTGGCTTCTTCTGTTTGAAGAACAGCAGTTCAGTGGTTGAGCAACTGCATGACACAGATAAGTTCTTGGGTTTATTGCTGGCATCTCCAAGAACACAACAATGGAGATATTGCCTGTTAGTCATGCTAGAGCAGACTTTTTTCCCTCCTGCACTCACCTTTTTCTCTCTCTTCATTTTTCCCTATAGCCAAGTGACTTCACCATCAGCACCAACGTACATTCCAACCTGTCAGCAGCTCCCTCACCAGCTTGGCCCATGGCACAGGCTCCCTCCTGACCTCTGGAACTAGCACTTATCCTTTGCCTTCTCAGGGTTGCCTTAGGCTGATATATGGAAGTCCCTGTCTTGGGCCAGGCTCTGTTACTGCTGGGAACTGAAGGAACACAGCCTTCCAATTGGCAGGGCAACAATGGTCCAGAAGACCTTTGCCACCTCCTGGTGCTGATGTGGATTGGGGTTCAGAACCTTGGCTGCTGCTTGTTGACAGGGTCTTCCTTCATCTTTCTGTATTTTGACTGCACAGGGAGAATCCATGGCTCTCCCCCATTTTCTTTGTCTCATCACCTCCTGACCCAACTTTCATGGGAGATCAACTGGGGAGATGTACCTGAGAAGGAAGGATTTAAAAACAGAAAGAACTACCAATGACACCTGGAGATGGCAGAGATGAGGGCTGGAGTCTTAAACTGGAGAGAAAAAGAGAATGCACAGCTTGGACAAAATTGCAATGGGGATTAGAAAGACTCCCCATTCTTGCACTGGCATTTCCAGAGACTGGTGGATAAGTGTGTGTTGGTTTGTGCGTGGATGTGTACTGAACGGTTAGCTCCTTGGAGTTCATTCAGGGTTTTTCCAGGGATCTCTCCCACCCACACCATCAATTCTACAGCCTGGGGCAAAGCCAGAACATGGAAGACAAAGAAAGTTGAAGAGCAATTGGTTGTCTTTCTTTTAGGACATCATTTCTTGGCTGGTCATCCTCTAGCTGTGCTGGACTGTCCAGCACCTCTCATCCCTTAGCAATACAGCTTTTAGACCAGATTGTTGGGGGGGTCAACTGGAATCCAGGACATGTGGAAATCCCCAGATGCTGCTTTAGAGGCACTCAACAGGAAAAGACCGAGAGGTGAGATGGATGACATCTCAGCCTGCATAAAGGCTTCAGTGTTCCCAAACCCTGACTTTAACCTCAACCTGCAGTGTTGAAGATATATTTTTTAAATCCTACATATTTTAATTTTTATTACAATTGTTTCCATAGGCCTGCTATTCATTTATTTTATTTCCTTTCCTTTCTGTCTCTGTATTTCCCCCATTCTCACATGACCTTTCCTTTTTCTCTTTATGCCACCCAGCCTAGTTGGTTCCTGTTGTGTTAAAGCAGATGCAGGGTCTACCCTGATCATGATCGTATGCTCAAGTACGATGGAACCAGGCAATTTCATCCCATGAGTTCCAAAAACTCCAACATCCAAATGGGATGATAGTGAAAAGACCGACTGCAGGTGGACAATTGTCTTTTAAAGCCCTCCTCTACATTGGAAAATAAAAACCTCTCTATAAGTAGAAAAGCAGAATAAGACTGGGTTAAAGTTTTAACCCATAATATTCTGGATTTCTACTTTCAAAGAGAGTCCTCTCACCTACCCTACGCCAAGCACAAGGCTCAAGTCCATTGGGTCTATTTTAATTTTTGCCCTAGGCTTGGACAGGACTAATACAAAAGTAAATGAAGCCAACCAATTGGAGCCAAAGGCTTAGCAAAATAAAGAACACGATGATTTTAGAAAAAGAATGGAATTTGAGGTCACAGTATTGTCTTGACTTTTGATTACCCTAATGCGGTGGCCTTCAACCTTTTGGGCACCAGGAACTGGTTCCGTGGAGAGAGGTTTTTCCACGGACCAGAGGGAGTGTGGTTTCATGGATGGGGCTTCGCTTGTTTGCGTGGCCCGGTTTCTGGCATGTCACAGCCCAGTGTCAGTCCATGGACCGAGGGTTGAGGGACCCCTGCCCTAATGTGCTTCATTTCAGGAAAAAAGGATCATTTTGTTGCTGCTATTGCTAAATAATTGGAAATCCCTGTTGCTTCTTTTCTTTGAAAATGATAGCAATGATGATGCAGAGAGAAATGCACAGGGAGAGCATTTCTCCCTCGGCTTAGAGAAGAAGTAAGAGAAGGGGGAAAGGACAAGTGTGGAGAGGGCAGGGAAGACTCACCATAGGAAACTTTGTTCCCAAATTTCTCCAAACCCAAACAGGAAACAGGGCTCTGGAGTTGTGTTGAGGAACAGTGTGGAAGTTACGATGCTTATAGCTCTCCAGAAGCTGGTGGAGCACAATTCTCAGCATCTCTTTCCTTAGCCCTTCCTAGGTGGCCCTGGTGGAAATGGTCATTTAACAACTTCTGGACAGCTATAGATTTTCTACTTCTAAACAGGGCTAGGTTTTCTTTAGCTTCTAATATACCTACTTTAGGGCTCCAGTTTGACTCTGTTTCCCACCTTCACTTCCATTTGTTTTTATGATCATAGGAAGCTCTAAAGCAGGGGTCTCCAACCTTGGCAACTTTAAGACTTGTGGACTTCAACTCTGGGAGTTGAAGTCCACAAGTCTTAAAGTTGCCAAGGCTGGAGATCCCTGCTCTAAAGGATAGGATAATAGATCTTTGGACAAAGCTGCTGCTTTCCCTTCAGGCTGCCAGTGTGTGATGCTCTTCCACTGATTTCTGTGGCTCAGGCTGAGACAAAGCAATGCATCTGTTGTAAGATAACTATAGGGAGCTTCCCAAATTCTGAGGTTCCCCCTCCAATGCCATCACACATTGCAAAGGTCAGGGGAAGATAGATCTATTTTTACTCAGAATTCCTTCTCTATCTTATCGCTTGGCTGTTGCGTGACCTGTTGAGGGAAGGGCTTGCCCTCAGCCTGGTGCTTTCTTTTTTAAACAGGGAGAGTTGTCCTTGGTGTAGGAAGGGCTTTCTGGGTGAAATATCAGAGAAACGCTGTAAGCTTGGTTTCTCAGCAGTCAGACTTCAGTATGGGAATTGCCCTCTGATCCTCCAGCGGCAGGTGTGAAAATTTGGGCTCACCCTTGACAAGCTGAACCCCAATGAGCAGCCTGACCCAAGCAGTGAAGTTCTTCTGTTCATTAAATCCCAAGTTTTAGCAAGCCCTGCTTAGAGAATTTGATTTCCTTAAGGCTCAGCTCCTTAAGGAAGACTAAAGACCAGAGGCTGTCTTTGAGGCCAGAGAGAGAGGGTAGAAGTTGGGGCCTTCCTCTTGTGCAAATGACACCATGCTGATATTTTGGATGGATGTCTGACTTTTAATAACTGAAGGTAGGCAAAGGGTCCACTAATAGAACCAGGAAGAAATTGCAGTTTTTGTCTGTGGGTGTGATTGTTTAAAAACTGGATCATGATCAAGGAAATGAAGACTTCTCTTAATGCCCAAGGTAAACAACTGAACTTCCTGAGCTGTTGGCATTTTTCCACTCCGTTACTTTTGCTTTTTTGGAATCTCAGTTCCTTCTCTAACTTCAGTTGCCCCTCACTAAATCTGTAGCATGAAGATTTGTTTTAAAACAAAAACAATCCAAGTTAGTGGGAAAAGTAAATAGGCATGAAATCCTGGTACAGGGTCCACATACCCACTTTGCATCTTTGCTCTGCCCACTAGGACCCTTCCAAAAACATAAGTGTTATACCTGCCCCCTGAAAATTGCCTGCTTTTTTCCAGGAGCCTGTCTAATGCCACTTCACTATAAGGTCAAACAAGAGATATTTGCAAAGAGAAGGAACCACACAGGTGGCTGTGTGGCTTTGCATAGGGAAAACACATGGCAGCAAACAGGTGGCCAAGCTTCCTTTCCACCTTCCATTTCTGTGCGAAAGCTGACTCTCCATCTGTGGATTATTCCACAAAGCTGCCTGCAATGCCATTAGAATACAAATGTAGAGTGGGGATCCCAGGGTTTCTTTTTCTTAATATATAATTCAACTCCAGAAATTAAGTGATTCCTCCCTCCCCTGACCAATTTTCCATGTGGGCTGATGGATCCTTAGTTGCCTCCTGAAAGATATTGGATTGGCTTCTTAGGAGGATTGTGTCAACCAATCCAAAGAGGTTCCAAGCTGAAGAGGTTGACCTTACTTTTCTAAGAATAAATGGATTTGGGTTGCTTTGACTTTCAAAAACAGAGATTCTAGAAAGGACCTCCTGCTCTAATATTAACAGATCAGGCAGAAAATGGTTCAGGTTGCTATAAAGAGCTATGGGCAGATTTCATACCAGATTGGGTATGAATTGATACTAGAAAATATGCATATTTCCACATGAACGAAGACCAGTCCAAATCCAGCATCTTTGAGCAGACGTGATGACCTAGCCATGCCTGCTCCCCTTCCTAAAAACGCAAAAGATTCCATTGCACAAATGGCTTTATGCAAGCAGTCCTCAATTTATAACCACAACTTGCTAAGCAAGGTGATTGTTGAATGAGTCATTGCCCAATTGTATAGCCTTCTGTGCCCCAGCAAACCTGGCTTCCCCTATTGAATTTAGTCATTGGAAGTTGGCTGGGAAGGTCCCAAGTAGCGATCATGTGACCCAAAGATGCTACAACTATCATAAATATAGGCTGGTTGCCAAGCACCTGAATTTTGATCAGGTAACCATGGGATGTTGCCATTATTCTAAGTATGAGAACCAGTTGTAAGTTACTTTTTTCAGTGCTGTTTTAACTTTGAACAGTTGCTAAATGGATATAAGTAGAGGACTACCTATAGGAGTTCCACTGCCATCTAATAGAAGGAAGGCTATCTCAGGAGTAACAGAATTGGAAGGGACCTTGGAGATCTTCTAGTCCAACCCCCTGCTCAGGTAGGAAACACTGTACTATTTCAGACAAATGGTTGTCCAATTTCTTCTTAAAATCTCCAGTGTTGGATCATCCACAACTTCTGGAGGCAAGTTGTTCAACTGATTAATCATTCTCACTGCCAGGAAATTTGTCCTTAGTTCTAGGTTGGTTTTCTCCTTGATTAGTTTCCATTCATTGCTTCTTGTCCTGCCTTCAGGTGCTTTGGAGAACAGTTTGACCCTCTTTTTTGTGGCAACCTCATTAATGCCAACCTGACCCATTGTGCAAGATTTTGGAGATCCTGTTAATTGAAATAGTAGCCTCTCTTGACATATTGATTCCTAGTAGTCGTCCAAAAATTTAACTGATAGAAAGGGAACTGATTCTATAGATGGATCATCCAATGAACAGTGTTTATATCATTTCATGTTAATTCAGTCTATAAAATCAATTACAGGTTGGGTGGGGCTTGGTCCAAAATAGGTGAGCTGCTGCTGAGCTGTAATTGGCCAATGGTCATATATTGTGAGCCCTCTGCTAAACCTCTCTTGGCTCAATCCCCATCACATACTTTATTGCAGACCTCTTTCTCATGTACACATACCTACAGAGAAGGAATGGGTGAAAAAAAATACAACTTTCAGCCAAAATCAGGAGGAGAGGGAAAGAGGAAAATTGTGAAATTGTGATCGCACCTCACGCTAAGCCATGTGTGTTTACAGGCAAGTGTAGCTTATTGGAAAAGTTGTGGTTGTACAATGGTCTGGTGTGATGGGTGAACCTTATCTAAGTGAGAACCTCCAAATGAACCAAATAGGAAGAAACGTGAACAGACTAAGAGCAGAATATGAAGGAATTGTTGCCTTCTCAGTCTGAGAAGAACAAAAGGAGGAAGTATTCTGTGGGTCTACTGATCCCCTTGACCTCAGACCCTTACACTTTTTTTGTATTTCCCTTTTCTTTGTACATCCATGTTGTTGGGGTTGGTCTAATGTTGGCTTTTTATTTCTTTCTCTTTTTTTACACCGCTCGTTTCTGATTCTGGAGCATTTGGGCTGACTTCTCGGGTTTTTATTTTGTACATTTGTAAATATTTGTATGTTGAATGTTTGGATGTACATTTTTAAACTTGAAAAAGCTGCAAGCCAAGCCATGTTTGGAAAGGTGTCCTTAATGCATCGGGGTTTTGTTTTTTTTTAATTGGGAATACGGAGGGAGGTGGGAGGAGAGAAATGAATCAAAACTTATTATATTATAAAGTCCCTATTCCAGTCAAATGAAGCCAGAGCGGAGAGGGGGGAAATTATCTCAGTGAGTCAACTGGGATTTCCGTTCCTCCGGATTTTAAAATTTCATATGGTATATATGTACTACAGTTGCTGTTTTTTCTTGTTACTTATTCCCAGGGCTGTGTGTAATCTGCACTGAATAAACATATACACCAAATCTCCACCAAAAAGAGTTGCATTCTCCGAATTACCTGAGAAAGCCAGTTTGATCTACTCATTAAGGCACTAGGCTAAAAACTAGGAGACACTGAGTTCTAATCCTGCTTTAGACCTGAAAACTAGCTAGGTAACTTTGGGTCAGGAAGGTAATGGCCAAGAAATCTTGCCAAGAAAACTGAAAGAATTGTCCAAGCAGTTACCAAGAATCAAAAATGACTTACACACATACAAAGGGGACGATAATGGAGTGATATCCATATTCATTACTTAGGATATTTAAACTAATGTTTTAAGGGTTAAACAATGTTTTGTTTTGTTTTAAACATCGATATATGCAGCAACCAATGAAAATTCTGTATCTGGTTACGGAGAAGCATCATGTTTTTACTTATATGGAACACTAGGAGGCAGTATATCATTAGTTTCAACCTACTTAAAACCTATTAAATGTACATAGTCTCAGATCGTTTAATGAACTTGAATTCTTCTAGTAGGGATTGAACTCATAGGCTACTGAACCTGAGAGGATGATATAGTATTTTCCTCAGCAATGTTTCAGGAAAGGATATACACAATCTGTCTTTAGAATGGTGTATAAGACTATCTTTCTCTCCTAAGCTTTCAAACCAGAGAGATGTATAGTTGCTATATTATGTCCTTATGTATGAAGTTATATGTTTGATGAGACCTAAACAGGAGAAAAACATCCCTATATGGCTCCTGAAAGTCCATATGAGTAAAAGCACTACACAGGATATACTGTACACTGTGCAAAAAATTGTACATAAGGACATGAAACACGCTAGCATCTGAATATCCCTCTGGTCTGGGAGCTTAAGAAACGGAAGGTAGATTGAATGTACCATTCTAAAAATACTGTACATTAAGAATTATGGCAGACTCTACACCAAACAGAAGCATCTTCCGTGCTCCCAATTCCATTAGTCCAGGTAGTGACCTCCTTTGTGACCTGATTCAAGATCTCAGGAGACGATCAACATGCATGGTATCTCCTTGCCCTGTAAGACAATACTTGGGCATCCAAGGATCTGCAAGCCTTGATAACACAATGTGGTTGACCAGACCAGAGTCGAGTTTGTAGCAATAAACATTAACTGCTTGTGCTCTTCAGTTTAGCTGCAGAAGGGAAGGGTGAGGAAATAGCTTGAGATAGTGGTGCCATCAATGAAGGACTTTCAGGCAGGAACCTACTGGTCAAATCAAGAAGGAGAAACTCCAAACCCAGCATGATGGATCTACTACATTTTAAAATAGGGAAACAAGTAAAGAGGGGTATCTGTGCAAGACCATTAAGCCGCAAGGAGTTTGCCATAGAACATTTAAGACTACAGTCTAAAATTACCATTGCCACTGTGATTTAAGGACAAGGTCAGCCTGATAGTAGTGAAAATGATAAATGATAAATCTTAGCTAATTATCTGCAATTTAGGGCATTCCCTAAACGACCTCAAGAATTTATTATTTACTTTAAGGCTAGGAGCAGAGTCAAGATAGATGAAGGAACTTATCCTTGATAAACTTTCTAAAATGTGCAACATAAAGTATGGAGCTCTGGTGGCTCAGCAGACTAAAGCACTGTTATTAACTGTTATTAACATCAGCTGCCTGCAATTACTGCAAGTTCAAATCCCACCAGGCTCAAGTTTGACTCAACCTTCCATCCTTTCTAAGGTAGGTAAAATGAGGACCCAGTTTGTGGGGGCCATAAGCTGACTTTGTATAAAATATACAAAAGTATGAAGGCTATTGCTTAATGTATTGTAAGCTGCCCTGAGTCTCCGGAGAAGGGCGGCATATAAATCAATTTTTTAAAAAAAGGGGGGGGTTGTTTTTTTGTTTTTTGTTTGTTTTTTCCTCATGTTGCTTACAACTTAGAAAGTAAGGTCAGGCAATTAGAATAAGGGATCAGAAAAAATGAAGATTCTTTTTCAGAAACTATGGCAAAGTTGCCACAGCTACCTTCCCAGTCTCCTTCTGCCTGTGTTCAATTCTGTTTAAGATATTTGGGGTTAATAAGCTAAGGAACAGATTTACTGAAGTTAGTTGGACATTTGAATGAGTATCCATAAGCGCATTTATCTAAAAATTCTATGGGAACAAATGTTTCCAGAGATTGACTGATCAGAAGAAAAGAAAGGAGGCATAAAACATGTGTGACTAGTTTATTATTCTATGTATGGGATGAATGGCATTGAATTTAATAAGATTCAGTTCAAGCAGAGACGTCATGGAGCAGCCTTTTAAGATGATGTGTAGATACACATGGGAAAGCTATTATGGCTTAATATGGAAATGCCTTTTGAAGAAACTCATTCTCTTTATTTTGATCCCATTGGACAGGAAAGATGTTCTAGCCCAAGATTAATACACTGAAGAAAACATTGTTTTTTAGATAAAAAAGAACTTTATAGTCATTGACCAATATTAGTACTCTCAGCAGAATAGAAAAAGCAAAATTAACTCCTAACAACAATAACTATTGGCAACCATTGGTGAGCCAAGCTTCTGCATAAGGTAGCAAAATTTTGCTACTTTAGAAAAATGTATCTTTTTTATCTGGTTGTTGAACAGATAATGAAAATAAAAACTATCATACAGTTAATTATTTCAATGCTTTCTTTGACTGGACCTGCATGAAGACTAGAACAGCAGATGGCAGCATTTGGCTGAGTTTATCTGAACTTGGAGTCTAACAGGGTCAGGAATAATGAATAATGGGATAAGACACCTCCAAGGAATATCAGTAGTGTAGACTGTACTGGGAACAACAACAGCAAAAAAATAATCTTGGAAGAAGCCCATGGCAAATTACATTAAGAATTTGTTGATTTGTCTATGTGAAGTCATTGACAGTCAAACTCATCTAAAGGTGATGGTCTCTTTTAATGAAGTTGATTTCTTTAGAGTTTCAAAGACTCAGAGTGAAAGATAATACACAATGAGACACAAATAGATACGTGTAGATTCACTACAGTCATAGACCTGTGCAGTATAATGAGCTAAGGAAGACAGATTGAAATAACCGTGAAATGTTTAAAGAAAGTCAACTTTAACACCATGGCCTGATGCAACCTACATTTCTGCAATCTTGAAAGCAATGCGTCTTTTCATTCTTCAGGACATTTTATCTGCAGCAGCAATCCCAAGGTTTGCAGCAGGGATGCCTCTGTGCCACAGTGTCTTCTCCTGGATGAAGAAGAAATCCTATCCTTGGATTTTGCCACAATCCTATCCTATCCCTTTGCCACAAAAACACTCTGCATGTTTTGGGTTCCAGGACCGGACTGGATATCTTTACATATCCAAAGACCTTTATCTGAATTCCCTCCTTACATTCATAGCATGAGGTGAGAGGAATGACCAAAGAACCCACACAGCAGCAGAGCCAGTTGATAGAATATTCTTCTCAGAAGATTTTCCTGATGCCCTCTTAATATTCTCATTGGTGCCAGACGGAGACGTTTTTTAAATTTTCACTGGACTGTTTGAATTTTATCCTTTTATTTCATTAATAGATAAGTGTGTATGTATGCTTGCATTTAGCATGGATGTGCTAGTCAACATATTTTGGAATGAGAGGTTCAGATTTTATTGATAAACCAGCCTTCCAAAACCCAGGCCTGTCTACTCAAGGACCTAAAAGTGAATTATCTTGCTTTTGGATTTCCCAATGTTTTGATCAAGCATTTCTTCTTAATAGTAGGCTGATCTTCACCAAGGCCAAATTGTCTAGTAGGCCAAGATTTATTGGTTTCTGTTGTCCAATGCTCAAATGAAAATAACATGGACTTCTGAATCATCCTCATCTGCAAAAGACTTTTAAAATAATGGAAGATTTATTAAAATGGGATCCAATAAAACAAAAACTTTTAAAATAAAACATACACATACAAAGAAATGAGGGTGTTGGTATATATATGATGGAAAAAGTGAAATGAAAAATTCTTATCCAAAAGTTTTTTCCAAAAGACAACTGGACTTTTTATATTCCTTACATGTAGATCTTACTGGAGGACAAACATCTTCATAACTTTGTTAGAAGAGCGTCATTTACATTTTTGTGACAATTTTTCAATCAATGCACCAGAATTTATTTCTCCCTCATTCCTTTCCATCTGTCTAATGCAGGGGGGTTCTAAATATTTTTTACTACCGGTTCTGTGGGCGTGGCTTATTTTGTGGGCATGGCTTGGTGGGGGATAATGTGACTGGGAGGGCGTGGCCAATTTTTTTTTTACTTTTAAAAGCATTTTTTCTACAACCTTAAGAGGTTGCAGGTAAAAAAGCTTTTAAAAGCCTCTGACGATCCCAGCTGAGCCATGCAATCATCAGAAGCTTTTCAGCTGAAGAGGTTGTAGAAAAAATGCTTTTAAAAGTAAAAGAAAAGCCTCTGATGAGGTGGGTGAGGTAAACGAGCAGCGACTGGGCTGGGGACCGGTTCAGGGGCATGACCAGCCAATGTTATTACCGGTTCTCCGAACTACCACAAATTTTTACTACCAGTTCTTGCGAACCAGTGCGAACCGGGAGCAACCCACCACTGGTCTAATGTCAGTTCCATTATTGCCCTTGCCCTCAAATAGAAAATGCTTTATGTTCAGCCAAATGTCACAGGCCATGATTAGACCAGAAATTCGTTTTGTAATCAACTCCATTTTTTTCTGTCAGAAGTAAATTGGAGATAAAGGGGGGGGATCACTGTCCTTGTTCTCTAACCTTCTTGGACAATTTGGATTTTACTCTGCAGAATTTCTAATATGGAGCTTCTAATATGGAGAAGTTCTACAATTTCCTGTCTATCCCAAAGCTAGATTGCAGTAACACTCATCAAAATCCATTACGGTCATCAACTACTCAGATTTCAGAGAATATTTGTACATTTTTTTTATGTCACAGAGTCTCCAAATTTGGCAACTTTGAGACTTGAGGACTTCAGCTCCCAGAATTCCTATGCTATACTGGCTGAGGAATTCTGCGAATTCCACAGGTCTTAAAGTTGCCAAGTTTGGAGACCGCACCTTTATGAGATACAGCCAACTCATCAACACCACTAGCAAACCCTAGGTAGAAAACAACTATGAGTAATTATGAACTGATTAAATCTTTAATAGGATGCAACATCCCCTATGGCAAGATGCTAGTTCCATTGGGGTATATTTCCTTTCACAGGGACAATTTAGCAAAAGATAGAAACATTGCAATGAGATATATAAAAATAAAGCTATGCTTTAGCTCTACTTATTGAAATGATATATATGAAACTATATAGATCATTAATGAGTTATGATCACAAAAGAGAAGAAATGTGTCTATTTCCAAAGCAAGTACATCCAGAGTTGTGTTGCTTCCCGTTCAACTCTTATACAGTTTACTTCTTTGTAAACAAGGAAGCTTTATGGATATACGGTAGGTGTGGCTGTGAAGCAGAAGGGGCTGTTGTTGCTCAGTCACAGTTTTATTTGTTTGCTGGTTTATTAAAGTAACACAGCCTTGGACTGCTCATTCAAGGTGAATGACCCTGCCTGGTCCATTGGGACATGCTAAATTTTCCTTCAGTGCTGCTATGATGGTTTTGAAGGTCATTGGTACAGCAAGAGCAATATGCTGAAGCCCTTGCATAGCTTTTGTCAACCTCCTGTTCTCTAAGTGAGGAGCCACAGCTTCCATAATCCTTCGTCACCACCGACACCTTCCCTCCTCCTTCCTTCCTCCTTCAAATCTTCCTCATTAGAAAACTGGAAAAGGGAACCCTCTGGAATTCTGTTTTTCATGGGAGAGGAGAAAGGATGATATTAAGAGGCACCTTAATATTCACCTGGGCCTAGGTATACAAATACATGTCCAATCACTCACATTTCTTCAAGATAATTAGATAGCTAAGCCAAACAACAATTCCCAAATTTAGAAGAAGCCTAACCTTGGCAAGATTTACTGCCCTCCCAAAAGCTGTTTTTGAGGGTGCCTACTTTGTTTCCATGAAGGATTTTATATTGATTTATTTCCTTCATATAGCTGCCCAACTCAACAAAGCCAAGAGATAGGCTATATTGCACTGGGCAGAAAATCAAGTTTTCCAGGCCTTGTGCAAGGCCAGCAATGTTGGAGCTTAATCTAAGGTGGGATGTTGTTCCCCGGGGCTGATACCAGGACAGAAAAAGTTCTCCTCTTGGGCTCCACCAGTTGACACTCCTGTTGGACCAGGCAGGACAGATAGAAACAATGGGGGGAGAGAGTTCTTGAGACAATAACCCACATTTGTTATGTTGCTCTTTTCATAAAGATGCCCAGCTGCACTTACTAACTCCCCATCTAGTCAGATTTCCTGGTCACCCAGATCCATTTTATTTACAGTAAAATTTACTTATTTACTATCCAACCAGAGCAATTCAATTCTCTACTTCTTAAAGTAGCTATGTTTGGTTTTACTTTTTGGAAAATACATCATATTTTCACCAAACCAGTTTTATAATTTGGGGGTTTTAATTTTTATTTGCTGTCTCATAGTTTTCTTTCACTGATCAATGATTCTAATAAAGTACTACTTTCTGTTTGATCTAGGTGAAATCAGAAAAACAATAAGATTTTAAATGGGATATACAATAGTTGGCCTCAACTCATTTGCCAAGAGTTATTTAGCTGCCATCAATTTGAGCTGGATTCCAGCAGATTGTTGGGAAGGAAAAGAGCTTGCCCTGTCAACTTGCCTTACAATTACAAGTTGTAATTCTTCTAAACTCATTTCAACAATTCATGTTATCCCAATCTGATCCGTTCTGTTCCCTTCTTTCTCTTCTACTCTCCAAGCAGCCCCATATTCTTGAACAAACAGAAGACTCCTCAAGTTCTGTCCTTCCCTCCTTTCTCCAACTGTTCAAGAGAAATCCACAGACACTATAAAACAAGAGAGGGAAGCCATCAAATGCTGCTTTCTTGGAAGTCTGATCAGCTTCCTGTAGGCCAAATCAAAATTTCTTATCTTTCAGATACAATGTTTAGTTTCAAAAGACCACAGTTTTATGGCTTCTTGCCTAGCGGCATAAACCTAGAGGGCTACTGGGGAACCAGAGAGGAAGTTCTATAAGAATTATAGCACACATAAAGCAACATATTTTCAGCCAAGGAAAAGCAAGAAAGGCAATCTTGGAATGTTCAGTGTTTAATACATGAAGGAAGACTCTTCTTCAGTACATCATCCTTTCCATGGTCCATCTTCCATTCTACAAGGGGGGTTCTTCCTTTATATGTTATTATGAAATAACAAAGAGTAAATTAATCTTGTTTGTTCTGGTGCTATCCAGACATTTTTGGCTTCAAAGCCCATAGTCCGTTGTAAGCATGCTAGCTGGGAATTATGAGAGTTGAAATCCAAAACATCTCAAGGACTGTAAGATGGAAGAAGGCAACTTTAGAACTATTTCTGCCATTAGCATTACGAATGTTCTGGTCCAAGTTAGTATTTATTCTATTTCCCTCTGCATTTTAAAATTGCTTACTAAGTATGTGTTGCCATCTTCCATCATTTTAGTTTTTGGTAATTATTGTTGCTTTATTTTGGAACTTGTTTAGAACCACACTTGGTAAGAATGAGTGAGTTAAACATTCTATTGCTTCTTGGGCTCTAAAATTAGATTCATGAAATATATTGAACAAATCTCCTCCAAATCCCATAATGGCTTAGTAACAACTGGGAACCCTGCCAGTGTAGCTTTTTTCAATAAACCATGATTAAATAACCATATTTTCATGTGATGTGTGAATCTAATCAAAATGTATAGCTATGGCTTTAAAGTTCCTTGTTGGACACAACAGAGTATTCCGTTTTCCTTTGTTATCATTTTGTTTTAGTACATACAAATATTAAGCCTATCAGTTCCGAGTTAGTAGGGGATCCATTGCAACTTGCAAGCTCTGGTCCTATTATGGCCTTGATCCATTCCTGATTATATGCATGATGGGTCAAGGAATATGCAGGCCTCGAGCAACATTTACATCTTTCCTCATCTGCACAGCTGGATTTGTACATTCTCTTATTCCTGCCAAAAGCTGGAGTTCATCTTAACAGATCTTGCTATCAAACTGCTATCAACTGAAGCAAGAAGCTTCAGAGCTGTGATCTGTCCTTGCAATTTGCTTCTAATAGATAGTGGGGAAAAATGACTTTTATCAGCCAGCTCTAATGTTTGATCTCCCTCCGCCTACCTGAACAAGTGCTTTCTTTTTCTGACTCCCTTAGAGGCCTGGCAGGAGGTTATCTTTGGCAAAAGAAAATGAGGTTTGCTTTTGATATGGAGTCCTTGGTGCAGAAGGCCGCAAAAGGCAAGAGAAGTTGGTCAAATGATTTCTGGCGGTGGAGAAGCCAGGATGCTCAAAATTAAAACAGAGAACATCATTCATCAGGCAGACTTGATTTTGAGAAAGGTGCAAAGGAAGAATGGCATTGATTGGTCCATGCACTGCATGTAGAAGATGGCAGAAGGTTGCAGGGGAAATTTCTTGTATCTCCAGTTTAACAAGACTCAGAGAAGAGAAGAAAAATACTTTTATCTGCATCCAACCCTGGGGAAACCTTATTTGGCATTGGAGTTAAACTGAACTATAGAAAGAGTTTTACATATTTTAAGATGAACAAATAAAGTTGGTTACAAATTTATGGAGCTGTATAAAACTATTCATTTTGCTTTCCCTGCTAGGAAGGTAGCATTATTGTCTCTCAGTTTCCTTTTTTTAAAAAAAATAAAAAACCTTATTAAAGTCCTCTTTTAAAAATCAATTTTAAAACTTACCACTGATTTTATTCACAGCTTTCCCTAATAGATGGAGCCTTTGTACAAGACAAACTCTGTAGCCAACTCTATAATCCCAAGGCATTCTCTTTTTTCAATTATAAAAAAGAGATGTACATTCCTGAATCAAGAAATCTGAAATTAGTGGCAAATCAGGCTCTTTTCCCAATCAACCCAATCAAATAAGTAACTCTTGTGTCTGATGCTCATGATTGTTCTAATTATTAAAATTAATTATAAACTGTCCACACATCAAAAAAGCAGCAAGATGGGAACAGGACAAATGTTTTCTTGTTCCAGTAACATGTTCTACCCAGTTCACTCATATCAATCCCATCTCAAAACATTTGTTACTCAAGTACGGTACATTGCAACAAGTGATATCATAACCAGCATAGACATTTAACAGTTGGGTATGGGAAAATTCCATTGGTTGCCCATTAAGGGCTTGTCTTTTATTGACAAACAGTGCAAGTTTGAAAATGATTAACTCCTTGAGTCAAAAGGAAGAGCAGGTCAAAAGAAGAAAGCAATAACTGGCACTGAGTATTAAATGTATTAAATGGCCCAGCTCAAACATGTGAGTGTAGCATCGTGATTTTTATCCAGGGCTCTTTCCTTTATTCCTTTGATATAAAGGCCTGCCTGCCTGCCTGCCTGCCTGCCTGCCTGCCTGCCTGCCTGCCTTGCTTGCTTCCTTCCTTCCTTCCTTCCTTCCTTCCTCCCTCCCTCCCTCCCTCCCTCCCTCCCTCCCTCCCTTCCTTCCCCCTAACCCTGTCTCCCCTACATTCCACTACCCCATTTCCTAACCCATCCACCCTTCCTTCCTTCCTTCCTTCCTTCCTTTCTTCCCCTCTCCCTTCCTTTCTCCCCC
>WNWU01000058.1:2758994-2810890 GCA_012654045.1 Ptyas mucosa | reverse complement strand
CCCCCCCCCCCCCCCCCCACTGCTTTCCCTGTTTGAGACACAGTTCAAGAATAAAATAACATTCTGTCCTTGGGTCTTTTGCAGTCCCATTACATTTTATCTTGATTTATTTTTTTTTCTTTTTCCATTTTTGGCCAAGCTGAAGTCAATGACTCAATAACCAGGAATATACAGAGGAGACCCAAAAAACCCTCTAACCATTGAGAATGCTCTTAAACTGATTCATTTTGTTGCCTTCAAAGAAAGAAAAGAAAAGAAAAGAAAAGAAAAGAAAAGAAAAGAAAAGAAAAAGATTAATCTGACTATGAAATCCTGATCTGTGCTGAATAATAATTTCCATCTGAGGGGTTGGATCCTTTACATCTTTAGTAAAGTTCCAAAGTTCCTGGCAGTGAACTAAGTATTTCCTGGGCCCACAAATAAAAGCTCTTGACAGCCAGGATCTCTTTCAGTGAATATGAACTAGAACTCAATTAGCTTGACCAATGTTCAGGATGATGGGTGTTACAGTCTAAAACATTGAAAGGGCATCTGTCCATTACCTAGGGGAGAAAGAAAATGCCTTAAAGGAGTTTATAATTTCTGTAGATTTTTTAAAATAGATGCTTTAAGGCTATTTACAAAGGAAGGTAAAACAGTGGGTTGCATGTATGAACAAGGCATACTAGATTAAATGATCTTTAAGACCCCATTTCTGCTATGACAATTATTTTCAAATAAATAAAAATTAACTGTAAGCTTGACTTGCTCTGCATTCATCTCAGCCCTGGAACTGGACATTGGAAGAATCCATCCTGATAGAACCAATGGCTTACTGAATCCAGAACTTGGTTCGGTGATTGGATCAGCCTAGAAACTGATGCCTTCCCCAGATCTGATGGCAACAAGCTCTATAGTGGATCTATATTATACATAAAAGTATCTATAACATAAGAAAGCAATGGAAATGTATCTATATTTCTTTTACTACAGAAGTGTATGAATGTAAAATGGAATACATAAAGATGGAAGGAGGAGGAGGAGGAGGAGGAGGGGAAGAAGAAGAAGCTGATGATGATGATTTATATCAGAAAAAGAGTACTCCCATTCATTAATAAGTACATATAACATGGATGGAAACACCAAGAAAGATGCCTAGGATGGCTCTTCAACCACTGGATGATGGCTTTGCTGCTGGGCGCAGCTCTGCCTAGTAGAAAAAGCAAAGCTGTCAGCCTTCAATAGACAGCCCCATTTTCTTGCCGTCTTGCAACAGCAACCTGGAAGGTCAGCATCCCAGCAAATGAGCACGCAAGCTGACGTCAAAGGAAGTAACTGCCGATCGACTGGCTTTTGGGAAAGAGCATCCCTACAGCTGTAACTCACTAGGAAATGTCAGCTTATCCTTGACTGTTATCATCTCCTACATGGCATCTTGGTCCCCACCCCCTTGAGAAAGATAATGCAGCTGGTTTCACAGATAGAAGAGGGGAAGAGTTTTAAGAGAGGGCTGGTGTCCTTCTTTCATTTAGAAAGTCCTTCCTCTAAAATTGATTTCTTTAACACCTGCATCCTTCTTTCCTCTCCCACCACTTTGTGGACCATCTAACATTTTTCATGGAAGTTATCACCTGCCTAAACAAGGTCAGGTGTTCTGCAGGGCACGTCACATCATCTGTATTTGAAACACTGTGCCTCTCAAACATAATATGAGTTTTCATAATTTAACATCACTCTCAATTTCATAATATGTATTAATTTTATTTTCACTTAAATAAAGTGAAGATTAAGGAGATCCAGACTCTCAAAGTCCTATTTTATCAGATATCTGCACTTTTGGAAAATGTGATTCTCTCTTCAGTCCCACCAATAGCGTGACAATATTGAATGGATGTTTACTACTGCGGACTCGCTGACCCAAGCAGCACAAGTTTTTATTTTCAGAAAATGAACACATTCAGAGCTGGAATAGAGATTCTTTCCCATTACCTAACATTTGAGATTTGCATCCATATTGGAGGACCTTCCCTTCCCTTCCCTTCCCTTCCCTTCCCTTCCCTTCCCTTCCCTTCCCTTCCCTTCCCTTCCCATTAAAGAAGGAGTGTGTCTCCCTACATTCATCATACTTCTTGGCCATTTAACCAAATATTCTGGGGTTTGTAAGATAGACTGTATCATAGCTAACAATACAGACCAAGTTATCTAAACAAAGTAGGCTAAAGCATGTTAACTACTTTGTGGTTTGGGAGTGGATATATATGTTATGGCAGTGGCTTTTACATTCTTCACAAGGAAGATGCATATTGAACTCAAACATTCATTGTTTTGAAGGACCATTTTTAGATGTTTAATATAATTCTGGCAGAAGTAGTCTATTCTCTAAGACTTGGAGTCAACACCTCCTGGCTTAGTTGCCCTGCATTTCTCTCATTATCATTGAAAGCCATCATGGCTTACTAGCTTAGCCACCCCTGAAGACCAGTGTGTTAGAGAAGGGATACAATGCAACTAAAGATAAACATTATAAAAATACAGATTGCACAATTGCCCCAGTTCCATATTTATCTAAACAAAATCAGGAACAGTATAATAAAGTGACACAATGTGCATGACACATTTACCACATTACCCTCTTTGCATGCAGAGGTTTAAGAGGGAACTAAAACAAAGCAATTGCAGAACTGGACATACCAGCCAGAGAAAGTTTGCAATAAACCTGCCCCAACAGACTTTTTTCCATGTCTGCTTGCAAATTCATTTCTTTCAGGCACTTGACTAGAATACAGTGGTGATACGGTCAGAGCACTTCCCACAAAGGTCTCATGACAGAGTCATAGCCATGGTGTTATTTTAAAAAAAACTTTGTCAGTATTTTTTAATCACGTGTATATCCTGCCTTGTCTCTTGAAAACTCAAGATGATGTCACTGGAGTTTCTCCATTTATCTTCCCAAGAATAATCTCTATGAAGTAGTTCAGATGAAGCCAGTGACTGGTACCGTGAAGTCATGGTCAAGAGACTCTTGAATTTGACTTCTTGGTCTCAATCCAACCTCTTATATAAGAAATAACTACATTTCTACAGAAATAGAGCACAACAATGATGAAAATTATCTTGAATGCATTTGGGTCAATATTAACGGGGGTGGGGGGATAACATTGCCATAGGCCAACCAACCAAACAGAGGAAGTAGATGAACTTTTTGCTAGTCAGCTAACTAAGGTATGTAGGAAGAACATCACAATAGTAACGGGGGATTTTAACTACCCCAACATCAACTGGGAGACAAACTCTGCACCAAGTGGAAGATCCAACAGGTTCCTAACAAACCTAGCAGACAACTTTGTTTCCCAAAAAGTAGAGAAGGGAACAAGGGGATCAGCCATATTGGACTTAATTCTCATTAACAGAGATGAAATGATAGAAGGTATTGAAGCTACAGGAACCTTGGGGACAAGTGATCATGCAATATTGGAATTCAACATTATGCAAACACAAGTAGTAGAACAAACTCAAACTAAAGTCTTGGACTTTAAGAGAGCTAATCTCAATAAACTTAGAGAGAAATTGAGAAGGATTCCATGGGTGAGAATCCTCAAGGGGAAAACAACTCAAGAAGCTTGGGAAATTTTGAAAAGTGAGATTCTAAAAGCCCAGTCTAGCACAATACAATGAAGAAGAAAAACAATAGTTCTCAAAAGAAACCAGCATGGCTGCCTAAAGAACTCTCTGACAAATTGAAAGACAAAAAGGACAAGTATAAAAAGTGGAAAGAGAGACAAATAACTAAGGCAGAATATCAACAAATAGCCCGAGCCTGTAAAGATGAAGTGAGGAAAGCTAAGGCTCACAATGAACAAAGACTTGCGACTAAAATAAAAAATAACCAAAAAAAGCTTCTTTCAACATGTTAAAAACAAAGTCAAGGAAACAATTGGCCCATTGCTGGGAGAAAGTGGCAAGAAGGTGACAAGCAACAGGGAGAAAGCAGAACTACTTAACTCATTTTTTGCATCTGTCTTTACACAAAAGGAAAAAAACAGTCCAACCTATCAAAAATAGCACCACAAAAAACAGATTATGAACACAAGTTAAAATAGGGAAGAAAATGGTAAGGTATACCTGTCTTCCCTTAGTAGTTCAAGTCACCAGGACAGGATGGATTACACCCCAAGGTTCTGAAGGAACTGGCAGACGAGATTCCAGAACCACTGAACAGAGCACTGGAAGAGAGCTGATGTAGTTCCCATCTTCAAAAAAGGAAGAAAAAAAAACAGATCCAGGAAACTACAGACCTATCAGCCTGACCTCAATACCAGGGAAGATTCTGGAAAAGATAATCAAGCAACAAATCATCGAACACCTAGAAGCAAACAAAGTAATAACCAAAAGCCAACATGGCTTTGTCAAAAACAGATCATTCCAGACTAATCTTATTGCATTCTTTGACAAGGTGACAAAATTAGTGGACCAGAGGAATGCCGTCGATATAATTTACTTGGACTCCAGTAAAGCATTTGATAAAGTAGACCATAACCTACTACTAGATACTGTAAAGTAGAAAAATGTGGGTTAATTCTTTTAAATTTTAAATTTTGTATTGACTGTTTTTTATTTCTGGCTGTGCACCGCCCTGAGTCCAGCAGGAGAAGGGCGGTATATAAAATAAATTAAATAAATAAATAAATCACCATCAGATGGATCCGTAATTGGCTGATCAACCGCACTCAACATGTAGTCCTCAATGGAACTGCATCTACGTGGAAGGAAGTATGCAGTGGAGTACTCGAAGGCTCTGTTTTAGGCCCAGTACTCTTCAACATCTTCATCAATGACTTGGACGAGGGGATAGATGGAGAACTCATCAAATCTGCAGATGACACCAAGCTGGCAGGAATAGCCAACACTCCAGAAGATAGGCTCAAGATACAGAAGGATCTTTTTTTTTTAATTGAAAAAGTTTTAAAAGTTTTACATACATTTTCTCCCCCCTCCCCAACCACCCCCCCGACTTCCCAGAGCAAGTACAAAATAAAATACAGCTTAAATTCTCTAAATTAAACTCCATTTCACACTTATTATAATCGTGATCATTAAACAAATAGATAAAAGGAAAGCAAGTCTTCTTTCTCCTTATTCCATCTAATTCAGCAAAATTAATATCCATTTATAATTACAGCAATTAAAACAATTAAGTATTACCTAATCAAACCTATCATTACTCAATTTAGCTAATTGTTACTTAACAAATTATTAGGTCTATACAATTTAACAAAATATTTTATAACTTCTTTCATTTAAAACAAAACAACAACAACAATAACAACAACAAAAAAAAGAGGAAACCCTCACTCAAAAAACCCCAGATTTTAAAAAAAATACTATATAAACTCTTCCGTCCTTCACTTTTAAACCATCAAGGTCCAATTATAATTAAAACACTTAATAAGAAATAATATTAACAATAATTTTTTAATTAATAATCAAACCTCTTATATCAATACATATTAACAAATCAAGATACAGAAGGATCTTGACAGACTTGAACATTGGGTGCTATCTAACAAAATGAAATTCAACGGTGAAAAAAGTAAGGTTCTACATTTAGGCAAGAAAAACAAAATGCACAGGTACAGTATAGGTGGTACCTTGTTCAATAGTAGTAACTGTGAGAGGGACTTTGGAGTCCTAGTGGACAACCATTTAAATATGAGCCAGCAGTGTGCAGCAGCTGCCAAAAAAGCCAACACAGTTCTGGGCTGCATAAACAGAGGGATAGAATCAAAATCAGGTGAAGTGTTAATACCACTTTATAATGTTGTGGTAAGGTCACATTTGGAATACTGCATTCAGTTTTGGTCGCCACGATGTAAAAAAGATGTTGAGATGCTAGAAAGAGTGCAGAGAAAAGCAACAAAGATGATTAGGAGACTGGAGGCTAAAACATATGAAGGACAGTTGCAAGAACTGGGAATATCTAGTTTAATGAAAAGAAGGACTAAGGGAAACAAGTTAGCAGTGTTCCAATATCTCAGGGGTTGCTACAAAGAAGAGGGACTCAAGCTATTCTCCAAAGCACCTGAGGGTAGAACACAATGGTGGGTTTTAAATTTTTTACTACCGGTTCTGTGGGTGTGGCTTGGTGGGCATGGCAGGGGAAGGATAATGTAAAATCTCCATTTCCACCCCACTCCAGGGGAAGGATACTGCAAAATCCCCATTTCCTCCGATCAGCTGGGACTTGGGAGGCAGAGAACAGATGGGGGTGGGACCAGTCAGAATTTTTACTACCGGTTCTCCTAACTACTCAAAATTTCTGCCAGCAGTTCTCCAGAACTGGTCAGAACCTACTGAAACCCACCTCTGGTAGAACAAGAAGCAGTGGGTGGAAACTAATCAAGGAGAGAAGCAACTTAGAAGTAAGGAGAAATTTCCTGACAGTTAGAAAAATTAATAAGAGGAACAACTTGCCTGCAGAAGTTGTGAATGCTCCAACACTGGAAGTTTTTAAGATGTTGGATAACCATTTGTTGGAACTGGTGTAGGGTTTCCTGCCTGGGCAAGAGGTTGGACTAGAAGACCTCCAAGGTCCCTTCCAACTCTGTTATTCTATTCTATTCTATTCTTAACCACTGCTCTATGTCGTCTTTGTCAGTCATTCAGTTGTGTCTGACCCTTAACCATTATATGGATCAGCTCTCTCCATGTCCCTCTGTCTTGCACCGCCTTCTTGGATGAGAAGCAAAATGTCTTCAAGGAAAAACAAAGTCCAGTTGCCTTTCGAAAAAAGCACCTTTGGGACAACCATGACTTGGATGTCTGAGAATCTTCATAGACATTTGCAGAAATGTCTTTGTCTTCTTCTTAAGACGGAAAGTTGATGAAACCACAAGTTTATTTGATGATTTTAAATAGAATAAAATAAAAGGCTCCCTTAAATTGAGTTCAATTCCTGATGATGTCACAAAACTGGGTGTAATTTCCCTGACTGACTTCTTCTGGAATATCTTTTTTCGTTTTCTTTTGGTCTGAGATTGTAACCAGTCTGAGTCTCCTTAGCATTTTGTATCTTCTAAGGCCTAATAGGATCTGTCCCCTTAGAACAGTAACAGAAAAGTGAACGGTTTTAGCTTAATCATTCCTGTTTCTCTTATTAAATGAGCATATGATCTTTATAGCAGATGATACAGAGTAAATCAGGAAGTGCATTATAAACACAAGAAAAAGTTTTGTCCCACTAAGGGTGTTATATTATTTATTTTTTAAGAAGGCTGCCCTTTCAAATTATATCACAGAAAGGTCTTTGGATGACAATGATTTTCTCCTGAAAGCCACGTCTAATGCCTAAGGGAAACTAATTAAAAACATTCCAAATATTTGAGGGGTGGCACAGAATCGTTTTCTGTTGCATCAGGATTGTATTCTGGATGTGTTTCTGTTTTGTAAATAATGATAAGGATTTGAGACATTTGTACATTGGTCTCAGACGAAGGCCTCTAAATACTTACGACTAATTGCTGTTCAATTTCAGCGTGTTCTCTAAGTTTTCATCCCTGCTTTTTAATCATTAATGATCTCTGTTTGGTTCCTTTTAATTTTTTCTGCAAATCTTGCACCAAGCAAGGATTGGAACGTAATGATCTTCAAGGTCCAGCCAACTCTTCGATGTGCCTCTCCATCATAATTACATTTTTTTTCATCACAGTTATACTTGTTTTTCTGACTATGCTTTCTTTTTCCTGGATCACTTTATAAACTTGGGGTACACTGTTTTTAAATAATGGAAGCATATCAATGCATGGAATAACAGAATGATAATATTTCTATGAATGGAACCTTGCAATTTACCTAATCTGAATTATAATTGGACTGACACCTCTAAATGGTGAACTGCGCCTAGCACAGGAATTCGATTCATTTCCTTTGCTTACTCTGGTCCTGAATTAGTTACTAATTACTGTACTCCCTTTCTCAACCAGTTACACCTTAATAGGAGCATCCAAAGTGGATTTTTGCTGAAAAAGAAAGAGAGAAAAGCTTTGGTTGGTAGGACTGATTCAAAGCACAGTGACTCTGCCTGGAGAACATCTGGCAACCTCAGAAGGAGATAAACTGACTTAAACCCTTCGGGGATTGTGCAGCCTGCCCTTGGGTGGAGCTTCCTTTGCAATTGCAATGCCGCCCACTTGTCCTACCCCCACCCCCGCCCCCCAACTCTAGAGAGGACAAGATTGGCCTTGGTGTCAGCCAGCTTGCTGTAAGTGATGTCTTTCCTTATCTCACAGCTGACAAAACAGCATCCTTCATCAGCTGTATTTAAGAGCAGAGACCAGCAGAGCCTTCAGTGACAGCAATAGCTCCCGGAGCTCAAAGACAAGAGGAGTATCAACGCAAATCGGGAATCCTTTGAGACTTAAAGACTCTTGCAATGCTGCCAGCAACATTCAAGCTTTGTGCCGGAATTTCCTACAGACACTTGCCCAACATGACCGGTAAGGATGAATAATGTAACTCTTGAACAGCTAGAGAAAACTGGAGACAATATTTCAGGGTTGATTGAGTCAGAGTAGCCGAATTCAGGACAAATCTTTTGAATCGTTCAGGATAGCTGTTCATGTTTAGCTCTTTGAAAGACGGGTTAGGCTGAGAAGATTGATCCTGATCCTTTCTCCAACCAAAACTAATGCTTTCTTCCTGAGCCATAATGAAGCACCTATGTTGTTGTTATTTTGCTTTGGAAATCAATATGGATCAAACCAAATCAATAGGTATTCATGAGCAGTTAACAGATAAAATTTGAAGGTGGAAGATCAATGGAAGGTTAATTTTTTTCCAGATAGGCTGGATGGGTCCTTGCAGCCTGCAAAGATTTCCTGACGGAGTTGAAATGCTAATCTGTTAGTTCTTGGGATTAATTTTGTGCTTTGTTTTATCAAGCAGCATAGCTACAATGAAGGCAGAAGCCTGCTATAATAAGTTTGGGAGATTGTTAGGATCCAGTTGGAGTGGAGGAGAACTGGAGTGCAAGGAGAGAGAATAAGAGATAATGAAGGTGATAGGGGATACGCCCTTCCTTGGAAGGTACTGCTTGCATTCTTCTGGCTGCCAATTTATCATGGGCCAAGTGTTATGTTTTGGACACCAGATGAAATGCAACCAGGCTACATGTAAATTGAGCAACAGAAAAATGTTTTGCAAATTCAGACCATGTGCCACTAAGTCAGCACCCTTACCTACAATAGCCCCTCAGATGCACAAGAGAATAGTCGTTCTGCATTATTCAGAAACAGGCTTTCTAGTGGAGAAAAGTGTCAGCTGTTACTTTCTGCCTTGCATGATGTTGTTGAGAGCAAACTCTTCCTGCCTATTGATAGCCTAAGTTTTGTGCATTGGCAGTTAAAGGTTTTATTTCTCTTTCTTTTTCCTCCACCCTTACAATAAGCACTGTTAGACCAGCTCTGCTTTCGATATCAGCGGATTTAGTGGTTAGCATCGTAAGGCTTTTCCAAAGTGATGTGTTGAGGAGTACCAGTTCTTATGTTGATTGTAATGCCAGAAGTAGTCTCCTTCTGAGGTTATCAGCAGCTTGGAGGGAAAATATTGTAGGACCATTGAGGTCAGTGATAAACCAACTCTCTCTCCTTCTAAGACTCTAGCTAGTCTTGCAATTACCATTGATTTGTATTTAGAAAAATACCTTCCTTCTTTCCCTACAATTGGTCAAATATGGCACATAAGAACTATCAGGAGTCAAAGAATGGCTCAAAAGCAGGAGTGACTTAAGGCAATTATATTAGTTGAATTATGTTAGTTGATATATTCATCTAGAATGTTTCTATTCTACTTTTCATTCATCCTGGATCTCAAGACAGCAAAAATGGGGTTTCCAAGCAGACTCCCATCTGGGCACTGACCAGACTCAGATCTGCTATACTTAAGCAAGGAGGTTGTTTTATCTGAATCATGCTCTGCCATGCCTTTTTCAGTAACTCAAGTGCTTCTTTTTAGCCATAGTGCATTAATTTTATTTTCTGTATTAACCCTTAGCACTTTAGGTACCCTGCTATATATTATCAAAATCAGGGGTGGGATTATGGTCTGTTAGGGCCTGTTTTGGAATTTAGCTTGTTTAGTTGTGTATTGAACAACAATCCCACCAGGCCAAAGATTAATTTAATAATCAATTTAAGCCAACTGTGCAAACACAGAAGACAGAAAAATTGGATGGACTTCTCCTTATATTGAATTATTTAAAAATAAAAAAGCAGAAGAATATCAAATTGTTGATGAACTTTTATCCAAATAAATGTGCAAGCGATTATTTTAAAGTGCAAACAGATGTTCTTTGAAGCAGGAAGAAACTGGTAGTTTTTTGCAACTGGAGGCACATATCTTCTGCTCTTCAGTGCAGGATTCATTTCTTCAAAATTCTGGAAAATTCAGAATCAAAGTTTTTCATAGCTACCCTCTACAGATGTGCAACCAACAACACACATTGCCCACCCCAGAAGCTGTGCTGGCTGGGGATGGTAGGTGTTGTAGTCTCAACACATTTACAGGATACCGAGACATTGTTCTTTTGTAGCTGCTGAAAGAGGGTGAAGATACAATCAGTGCAGAATTCCTTTTCTTTCCTCCCCAATAACATTGGGACTTTTTCCTCTTAGGTTTGAAGAGACAAGCAGCTGTAGCCATTGTCCAGGAACTGAAGAAAGTGGCATTTTCCAGGCCTGGGCCTACCCAATGGATCAACAACGTACACAGAAGGAGTTCTCTTCTAGGCAAGTAGGATGTGATTTTCCTTTTCTTCCCAGAAAGGAGCTCCCTGTTTGAGTGTGCCGGTGGTAATGACAGAATATTGTAGGGTTTTTTTATTTCTATTTCTTAAATCTAATTCAATTGTGCAGGTTCAAGGCTGGAAGAGAACCCTTTCAGTGATATGGAGATGTCCTACATCAAGCAAGGAGAGGAGGCTATCCAGAAGTCTCTGAATATTCTTGGAGAAAAAAGTGGCTGGAAAACAGAGGCAGTGATGGTACGCTTAACAGTTTTCTGAGAGGAGTCTATCTATTATTATGACATAGTAACAAAATTCAGGTTGCTATAAAGTAGAAATGGTTGAAAAGCAATAAGAAATGGTTGGTTGTAGCATTATGAGCCACAACAGAAATATAAGTAGAATTTAATTAGGTCTCTTAGCTCAGGCAGAGGAACCTGGGGCTTCAAGGATGGCCCTGTGTTCATGACGGTTGTACAGCTGGGGCTGTCTCAAAATGCCTATGTATCCCATTAATAAGGTAAAGGTAAAGGTTCCCCTCGCACATATGTGCTAGTCGTTCCCAACTCTAGGGGGCAGTGCTCATCTCCATTTCAAAGCCGAAGAGCCAAAGACGTATCCATGGTCTTTTGGCTGGCATGACTAAATGCCAAAGGTGCATGGAACACTGTTACCTTACCACCAAAGGTGGTCCCTATTTTTATACTTGCATTTTTTATGTCCTTTCAAATTGCTAGGTTGGCAGAAGCTAGGACCATGATGGCGAACCTATGGCACGGGTGCCACAGGTGGCACGCGGAGCCATATTGGTGGGCACGCGAGCTCAGCTCCGGCACGCATGCGTGCACCAGTCAGCTGATTTTCGGGCCTTCTGGGCCCACCAAAAGTCAGGAAACACACTGTTTCCAGCCTCCGGAGGGCCTCTGGGAAGAATGGGGAAGGCCATTTTTGCCCTCCCCAGGCTCCTAGAAAGGCTCTGGAGCCCGGGGAGAGCAAAAAACGGGCCTACCGGGCCCACTGTGCCGTCACGTGCCAAAGTGGGGGGAGCACGGGGGGACGGGGCGCCTAGAATTATGGATGTGGGCACGCGGGCGTGTGACCTCACCGAGCTCCCCCTGCTTTTGGCACGCGATGGCAAAAAGGTTAGCCATCACTGAGCTAGGACAAGTAACGGGAGTTTACCCTGTTACCCTGTTACGCGGCACTAGGGATTCGAACAGCTGAACTGCCAACCTTTTGATTGATAAGCTCAGCATCTTAGGCACTGAGCCACCACATCCCTATTATCCCATTAATACCTACCAGTTAAATCAATGTCTCTTGTTTATTTCTACAGGGCAATGGTGACAAAGTCTTGAGCAAAGTGTTGCCTGATGTGGGGAAGGTTTTCCAGCTTGAGGTAGTGGTTGATCAACCCCTGGATTGTGTCTATGATGAGTTAGTGGAAAAGATGGAGCAGATGGGAGAATGGAATCCGAATATTAAAGAAATCAAGGTAAGGCTCTTGCAGGTAGAGGCCATTTTTGGAATTGAGAAAAGGTTGCAAGGTTGCACATGCTTCGCTTTAGTGGGCCTTTCAAAACTTTTAGAAGCAAAACTATTGTTCAGTAAGAAGAAGAATAAAGTAAAATGATTCCTAAAGTTAAATTGCTGAAGAATATTCAGTGGAGTACAAAACCCTGATGTACAATAAGCTTTACTTGTACCATGAGCAAGTGAAAGTGCAAAAATAAAATTTGCAACAGCTAGAGGTTGAGCTGAGCATTAGGTTCTCCACCAGCTACTCACTCTTTCAATGTGTTCTGTTTCTCACTATTCGGGGGGAAGGTTCCTCCAATATATTGGCTGTGTATAGTCAGAGATGCTCCCAGCTTCTGAGTTAGTGTTGGGGCAATTACAAGCTAACAGCTCCCAAATGTAGGCAAGACAAGAAACTCACTTCTAGTGTCTCCTTCCCTACAGGTGAGGGAATACATTTATTGCCTCTTCCATGGCATTGACTCTTTAAGCTGTGATCCAAAGTTGAATTCATTCTACATTTTTGAAATGCTCCAACTTTCTTTCTCCATAAAAAAAATTGCTTTGTCTTTTTAATGATCTGTTGCACAATCAGCCAGATGTTCGGATTGGATTCGGCATTTTTATCCATCTATTAAGTCCTTCCCAACAACCTGGGATAGGCAAATGTATTATTATTATAAATTATTTATTATTATAAACTTTATTCATTAAACATGAAACCCAGTCAACTGGACATTTAAAAATGTGTCACAAATACCATTGACTGGTGCTAATGGTTGATACGGGTTGCTGCCAGTGTCCCAGGTATCAACGAAGTACCTTCTTAAAATATATGAGTAGTGCAGTTTTTTGCAGTTCCGCTGGTGTTATTGCAGGAAGCTGCAATTTCTTGAAGTGTTTTGTGAAATTCTTGGACATGGTACCAAGTGTCCCGATGACAATGGGTATCACGGTGACATGTTTCATCCATAGCCGTGTAGTTTCTATGGCCAGGTCGCGATATTATTATCATCATCATCATCATCATCATCATCATCATCATCAAAATGCCCATCTTTTCATAGATTCTGCAGAAGATTGGCAAAGACACCGTGATCACTCATGAAACATCAGCAGCAACTCCTGGCAACGTAATTGGTCCACGAGACTTTGTCAGCATCCGGTGTTCCAAACGGCGTGGCTCTACATGCCTCCTAGCTGGCATGTCAACCACTTATGCTGCCATGCCAGAACAAAAAGGAGTTATCAGGTATCCCTTGCCTTTACTTAAATTACATAATTCATTTACGGAACAGATGCCCAAATTTAGGTCCTTCCAACTAAGTTGTATCAGAACTCTCCTCAGCAATCCTGGAAAATTACAGGAGTTGTAACCCAACACATGTGGAGAGCTACCCTAAGACCCAATATAGTTATTAATGAGGAAATAACTGACATCTTCTCTTAGCCGATGGGTTGAAATAAGCTATGACATGTTGATGTGAGGGATGTTGTCAATGGAGAGGGAGGTGGTGTGATGGACTTCAATAAAATGGTAGTTTCCCAGGAAGGAAAGAGCACATTCAAGGAGGGAGGGGGTGAGAGCTGGATCGAAGTCCAGCACAGCCCAAAGCTGGATCAAAGACAAAGGGTGAAAGGATAGCCATCCCTAGACTCTCTCAGGATATATCTGTTAGGCTGTAATAAGGGTTTAGTCTGGCAAGATTCTGTCTGTTGAGTGTAAGCATATAAAGAACTGAACTTTGGCTGGGTTGTTCCATGTTGTTCTTGGGCCTCTGCTTAACTGTTTTCTTTCTTTTCTGCAGAGCGGAAAATGGTCCCACATGCATGGTTCTTCATCCAGTTCTAGGAAATCCCTCACAAACCAAGTTAACCTGGCTTCTCAGCATTGATTTAAAGGTAAAGATATAGGGCAAACCAAGTTAAATTATGGTGAATGTTACTTTTACAAACACACTTTCATGTTAAATGTGTACATGGAGAATTGGAGAGGAAATCAACTCCCTTTCTGTTTTCTGATAGTTAAAACTTATCAGAAGCAAATTTCAGGCCAGAAACATAAAATTCCTTAATGCGGGCTTAATAAATTTACGAAATTTATAGTCCCCAAATTGTAGCTCTCCAGAAGCTGCTGAACTACTAAGTTTCTTTTTCTTGACATGAAGCTTAAATCTACTTCTAACTGCATAGCAACCTGGTTTAACATCCCCACTATTTTTTTTTTAATTCCAGGGATGGCTTCCAAAGACATTGATCAACCAAGTTCTTTCTCAAACCCAAATGGATTTTGCTAACCACCTCCGCAATCGTTTGACCAAATCTACATCTGCACAAGCCCTCAGATGCTAAAAATAAATTTTCCCTCCTGGCAATTTTTCCTGGATGATGCTGACTCCAGCTGCTCATGGATCACTGACTGAAGACTCTGTCCCAAAGAATTGATGCTTACCACTCATTCCTGTTAAGAGGCAGACTTCTTTCCTTTATGTTGCATCCTTATGTTTAAGAGCCTCCCCTTAGAAAGCAGTGCACAAAGCTTGTGTTCAGGACTCTGGCAGAATAAGATATATGGCTTAGGTATAGCAGGCACTGAAGGTGATACCAAGTGCTATCAATGGTGGCATCAAGCATGCAGTTTGCTGGGACTTAAAAGGCTAACAATTTCTTGATGGGCAATGTGTTGCATCTTATTTCGTATCAACTTCTAAATTCTGAAATACATAAGGCAAGATAAACTGTATCGAGAAGACTGCCTGAGTCTGCGTGATAGGCTACAGTAGGACACAACTAGAGTTCAAGACTAAGAGAGGAAAGAACCAGCATCTTTGATGAACAGATTAGTTTCCCCTGGACAATAATGTACTGGCTCTCTGTACCTGGTTTAGTGTTCAGTGTGCTTGGAGTGGGTTAACCTATCTTGGCAACTTATTGATGT
This sequence comes from Ptyas mucosa, assembly GCA_012654045.1. NCBI lineage: Eukaryota > Metazoa > Chordata > Lepidosauria > Squamata > Colubridae > Ptyas > Ptyas mucosa. The sequence continues at coordinate 2,795,678 of WNWU01000058.1, read as the reverse complement.
GCCAGGTTTGATCTGTAACCTTTTAATTTCAAAGCAACTGACAGGAACCAAGAGATGAGAAGGCACTTTGCAGAAGGTTTTGGAGAATTACCGGTATGCCAATAAGTGGTGCTAGGTGGACAGTTAGTCTGACCTGCAGTAAGGCTGCTCCAAAATACTTTTACAGAAAGAAGTGTCATGTCCAGAGTGATACTTTAGTTAAAAGATGCTGGCCATCACCTTCTCTTAGTCACTTGACTCATCCCAATTTGGCAGCAGATGTTGTATCACAGCAGCCATTTTTACAACCCTCCTAGGTATTACAAAGATAGCTGTTGTGTCCTTCCCCATCATTTACAACCTCCTTTTTCCAAGCTAGGATGCCACTACCAATGGAAGATTCAGATGGATGCCCCACCTGCTTTTTTTCCCCTTCTGTTTTTGACTACCATGATGTGACTCCTAAATCTTGGGAAAGGTTAAGGATTAATTCAAGGGTCACTAGTTCCCATGATACACTGAAGCAGAATTAACTGAACTCTGCAATATTGGCTTTATTAAAAGCTAAGTTTAACTCTAACTCCACTAGTTGATCTGGTCAACTAACGTTCTTTTGATGTTTTCATGGAACACTAAGCCTTCGTGGATTCAGTTTAAGTGCGAAATGGGAACGGAGACTATGCATAATATTAAATTATGGTCAATGCCCAATTATCATTGGAAAGTAGATCTGTCCCATCAAATCCATCTTCTGCCTGATTTGTTTGCTGTCCTTTGAAGGCCCAAGAAACCAATCAATTATTGTTTTCCACCTGTTCCTATTTTCTTCTTTGAAGATGGATAAAATGGGAAGTTCCAAAGATTAGCAATGAAGACATTCCACCCAGCTTTGGCAAGTAAGATAGATCAGTATTTTTTAAACTTGGCAACTTTAAGCTACGTGGACTTCAATTCCTAGAATCTGTCAGTCAGTATGGAGTTTGAAAAACACTGGGATAAATACACATTGTTGCTAACTTTTCATGTCAGCTCTGTCCTAGGATTTTCAAACATGCTATCTGATTCTGTCTGAACTTTAGTCTAAAAGGAAGGGTGAAAAGTTACTTGTTTTTCCCCAGATCAACCAAAACTGGTAGATAGCCCTTGTCTGATAATGTCACTAAACACCAGAGCTGATTGTAGCTTAAGTTTTAAAAGCCGCATAACAATTATGCCCTCCAAAAATTCACAATAAAAAGCACAATCAGTTTCAAGGATTTGCAACATTGCTGTTTACTTGCTAAGTAACTCTGCTTATTTTGTCCTTATTATATATTGCAGAAGCTTTGTCTCTGGTCACAACGAATCTGAAAAAGTCTGTTCTGAACTATTTTAATAGCAAAGAGGATTTTGGGGGGGGGATGAGGGGTTACTAGAAAACCATAATTGTGCTATTGTTTGTTATCAACAATTCAAAAATCTAATTCAGTGTCTGTAGCAGAAAAAATGATAACTTTATTCTAATTCCCTCCATATGTTGCCCTTCTCCCCACTAAATTATCACCAGTGGGAATCTGAACCCACAACAAATATCTACATCAGAGATTTGTCTTTACTTGTTGGAGGGAAGAAAAGGATGAATGCTAGTTAAAATGTTAAAAATCTGTGTTTTAAGTGTTAAGGAGCATCTAATGCACAGGTGTCAAACTTGCCGCATCACATTGCTGTCACGTGACGTTTTGCAACATTTTTCCCATTCGCAGAGCAGGGGTGGTGACACCAGCTTGACACCCTTGATCTAATGTCACTTCATTTGGCCTTTAACCCCAGGAGTCACTAGCAAGGTTAAATCAAACCAGGAAGATTTTCCCACAGCCATCTATAAAATCCAGTCTGTCAATATTTATTTTCCTTCCCCTTTGTTTGCAATTAAATTTTATTTAATTATTTATTCTAATTAAGATTTGTGAAGTGTTTCTGATTCATAGTTTTCATGACTTCAACCAATCAACCTATCTTGAGATGTATGGAGAATCTGATGTACTAACACCATAGTACAGGTAGTCCTCGACTTACAACCACAATTGATCCCAAAATTTCTGTTCTAAGCGAGACATTTGTTATGGGAGTTTTGCCCCATTTTACGACCTTTCTTGCCACAGTTGTTAACTGGATCACTGCAATTGTTAAATTAGTAACACGGTTGTTAAGTGAATCTGGCTTCCCCATTGACTTCGCTTGTGAGAAGGTTGCAAAAGGGGATCACATGACCCGGGGCACTGCAATGGTCATAAATATGAACCAGTTGCCAAGCATCCCAATTTTGATCAGGTGACCATGGGGATGCTGCAGCGGTCATAAGTGTGGGAAATGGTCATAAGTCACTTTTTTCCAGCACCATTGTAACTTCAAATGGTCACTAAATGGATTTTGGTAAGTCAAGGACTACCTGTATGCCTTTTAATGTACATGAAAAAGTACTTTCTATGATCTGAGCAATGCAAAGGTGTAGCTAAAAATTAAAATTAGTGCTTTAGCTCTAACAAAGCAGCAACTCTGTGGTTATAATTTCGTGAATCTACACTGTATGAATAAAAAGAAAAATGAATAAAATAAAGTATGTTGTGTGTGCTTTGTTCAAAGGAGCATCTCATGCTCTGTATCCAATTAAATTTCACTATAAAAACCAAAAGAAATAGAAAAAAGTGATAGAACTGACAGAGATGGCAAAGTTAACTATTTTAATTAAGGAGAAGAATATATCTAGCTTTGTTTTCACTTGGACCTTGTTTCTAGACTTCCTGTTCAAAAGAGAAGAAAATGAAACTTTGGATTTCGATGATTAGGTTGCCGTTATAGAAATAGCTAATTAACTATACAGATGTAAAAGTAGTGATTATAACTCTTCTATATAACTTATTGCATCAAAAAGTTGGAATTCACTTTTTTCTTTTCCTCTACATCTTTTTTTCCTTTTTCCTTTACCCATGTCTCCATTCATTATTTTCATTTGTATTTAAAGTTTAATAAAATTATGTCTGCCTGCCTGCCTGCCTGCCTGCCTGCCTACCTATCCATCCATCTATCTACCCATCCCTCCCACCAAGATTTAACATTTGCTTCTTCTGCCATCATTTCAATATGATCTTCAGGATCAATATCCTCTGTTTTTATTCTGTTCCTTTTTCATAAAATTTATATACTATACTATATCTACTTTTCTCCAATTGTGAATTGGAATGCCATGAGAAAAAAATTGGCCCCATATTCCAGCTTGGTTCAAATAAGTTAATTCAAACTTTCTTGTATGCTACAGTATCTGAATGTCATTCCTAAAGGTCATTAATAGTGTTTATAGTCAGTGGGATAATTCTTTGTGATTTAAATTTGAATCTCACTGAAATTTTTTATGGTATAAAATGGCTTTAAAGCTTGTTGCCCTTTAAAGTTATTTCCATACCCAACCCACATTCTCTCAAAACTGCAATGTATAGTATCTTATTTCGCAAATTTTCTAGATTGTCTGTAGTGAAACAAATAGTTATTACTATTTTTGGTGTGTTCAGTTAATTATATCTATGATGTTTTTGAAATTAGAAAAAAATCAGTTCACAATCCATCACAATGAACCTTTTGAATGGGCAATATTGTCATTTCCAAACCATAAATAGTGACAATTAAAAGATTCATTCAACTCCTGTTGTTAGCTGCCAGGTTTGTACCTGCAAAGCACAATATTTTTAAATATGCCCCACGTTTCAAGTGTAGGAAATTGCTTTGGTTGAAAAATTAGCCCAATTAAAGAATTTTAAAAATCCTACAAAGAAAAATAATCAAAACTGCACACAATTTATTAGCTAAATTAGCAATATTTCCCCCTTCCCCCAAATTATTTTTGTCTATGGGTAAATGTACAATCCCATACTTTTATTCTTTTTTAAAAATCTATTTACTTTTAACTTAGTACATTGGTGGGGGTTGTTTTGTTTCTTTACTAAAATTGAAACTAAAAATTACAAACTGGCACACGCCAAATGTACTGTAATTAAAAAAATGTGCAGTAATAAATATATCAGAGTTTGTCCCATCAAGACATTGTTGTCTTACATACATATGTATGTAAAGAAGAGACTCTTGGAGGTCTTCTAGTCCAACCTCCTGCTCAAGGAGGAAACCCTATACCATTCCAGACAAGTGACTCTCCAGTCTCTTCTTAAAAGCCTCCAGTGATAGAGCACCAATGACTTCTGAAGGCAAGCTGTTCCACTGGTTAATTCTTCTCACTGTTAGGAAATTTCTCCTTAGTTCTAGGTTATTTCTCTCCTTGATTAGTTTTCATCTATTGTTTCTTTATCTTGGCCTTCTGGTGCTTTGGAAAATATGTCGACTCCCTCTTTTCTGAGCCAGCCCTTCACTGCTATAAAGTCGCCTCTCGTCCTTCTTTTCTCTTGATGGAAAAGAGGCTAAATTGATCGTTCCTTAACTTCTCTGTTATTTAGTGTTCTTGTGTACTCTTCCCCCTTAATGCATTTCAAAGAGAGAGATGGGGTAAAAGATAACAGCAGTGTTTGCATCTTTCAGTTCTTAACCTCAGTGATATCCCTAGATCTTGACCTGCAAAAGGTCAATTTTACCTTCTTTTTTTTTTAAGAAAGCTCCATTTTTAGGAGTCATTTTGGAAAGAAGAATATTTCTGCTTACCGTATATACTCGAATATAAGCCGAGTTTTTCAGCATGTTTTTCAGGCTGAAAAAAGCCCCCCTCGGCTTATATTCGAGTCACCCAAAACTGCCTTTTTTCCTGCAACCGTTTTGGCTCCCGGGGTTGCAGGAAGGCTTGCTAAAGCCAAAATGGGGTGTGTGGGGGTGTAGCGCCCCTCCCCCGCGCCCCTTTTTGGCTTTAGGGGTTGCAGGAAGGCTTGCAGCTTTTTACAGCTTCTCCCGCGGCTGGCTGGCTGCTCGCTCGCAACTGAGCAGAGAGGCGGCCGGGTGCCTCTGCTCCTCTGCCAAGGGGTAGAGAACCGGGTCCGCTGGATACAAGGGGGTGGGGGAAGGATCGGGGCTTCCCTTCTCCTCAGCCCAGCAGACTGTCCAGGAGGAGAGAACCGGCTTCGCTGGATACAAGGGGGTGGGGGAAGGATCGGGGCTTCCCTTCTCCCCAGCCCAGCAGGCTGCCCAGGGGTAGAGAACCTGCTCCGCTGAGTACAAGGGGGTGGGGGAAGGAATAATGAAGCCTGCTGGGTTGGGGAGAAGGGAAGCCCCAAAAGCAGATCCTTCCCCCACCCCCTTGTACTCAGTGGAATAAACAGCCCTGCCTCGGAATAAGGAAGACAACGCCATCACCCCATTTTTAATTTGTTGCGGTGCGAAGGGGAAAAAACCCCACAGAAAGTCCTGCTGCTGGTGCTGCCAGGGAAGAGGCACCGCAAGAACTGCTGTTGCCGGTGCAAGGGGATAGTGGGAAGGATCTGCTGTCTGTGGCTTCCCTGTCTCCACACCCGAGCAGGTTGTCCAGGGAAAGGGACTGAAGCCCCAGCCCGCTGCTTCTGGTGCTGGCACCCCCTTGTCCCCAGCAACAGTGGTTCTTGCGGTGCCTCTTCCCTGGCAGCACCAGGAGCAGGACTTTCTGTGAGTTTTCCCCCCCCCCCTTTGCATCGTCTCCAGATGGTTTTATAAATATGAAGCAATACGGTACGATGGTATGCATTTGGTATCTAGCTGCTGCATTTCCCACCCTTGGCTTATACTCGAGTCAATAAGTTTTCCCAGTTTTGGGGGGTAAAATTGGGGGGGGTTGGCTTATATTCGGGTCGGCTTATACTCGAGTATATATGGTATCTTGCAGTAGACCTTTAGAATCTCTTTCTTTCCTATCTTCCCAAAGAGGCCACCCTCTGGCTTACTGCTTGCTCTGCTTGTAGGAGGAAGAATTTTAAAAAAAGGGGGAAGGGGGAGGGGAAGGAAGATTGAAGAGCTGCACAAATCTAGAAACTTAAAAAAGAGACATTTATTACTTTTTCTCCTCTACCACCACCATTTTTTTCTTTTTGTAAAAAATAAAAAATAAATACATTGCATCTTTTAAGGCTCCCAAGGTGGACTGCGTCTCCCATCAACTTCTGTTTCTACATGATACAGGACGTCTGCCAGCGTGTGCTCTACTACAGCGACCCAGCCCATGTCACTGACCTACAAGAAGGGAAAGAAAAGGGCGAGTTCCTTTGGTTTAGTGTCCACATACAAAGCGACCAAGACTGAGTCTGCATCTGCACACTTTGAAAAACAGAATAATAAGAGTCAGCATCAGAATATTAGTCAATGAAACTGCAATTCTTGACATGATTTCGAGGGGATGAGAGTGTGGGATCCTGTTATTAGCAATAGCACTTAGACTTATAAACCGCTTCATAGTGCTTTACAGCCCTCTCTATGTGGTTTACAGAGTCAATATATTGCCCCCAACAATCTGGGTTCTCATTTGACTGACCTCGGAAGGATGGAAGGCTGAGTCAAACTTGAGCCAGTGAGGATCAAACTGTTGGCAGTCAGCAGAACTAGCCTGCAACACTGCATTCTAACCACTGTGCCACCACGGCTCCTTTATTACCCATTTCCTGGTGGAGGGACAAAGGCATTTTGAAAAAGTTCTGCACTCAGTAGTGATAACACACTGGTAATATGTTGCAGAGCCTTTTGCATACTGGCTCGTGCCCTGTGGAACACCTGTGCCAACCTTAAGATCTGGCAGGATCCTGCTTCCTTAGCTTTCTGGAAAGCCATTGACAGCTGGCCTTTCTCCAGGCATTGGGGTAGCAATGCTGGAGCTTGATGGCCTATATAGATTTATTAAATTTTAATGCCAGGCATGTCCCTTATAAGGTGACTCTGGATGAATGTGCTTGGATTTTTTCTTGTTTGTTTGTTGGACGATTTTATGCTTGTGTTTTTGTTACTGCGGTTAGCCACCCAGAGCGGTGTCTCCCAAGATAGGCAGACCAATAAATGTTTTAAACAAATGAATAAATAAATGTAAGGTGCTAGGAGTCACCGACGCCCAGAGGGAACATAAATGCAGAACATCACTGCTTACATTGATAAGATCAGGGGGCGGGTTTCAAAACCCGTCGCTACCTGTTTGCTAGGGGGTGGGAGAAATAGGTAGGGTGAATGTTGCAGTGCCTCTGTGGTTGTTCGTAAGGGTGAACAACTGCCGTGGTGCTGCAACTTTCGTAATTTCGGAACTTGTTCATAAACACTAAGGGTTGCTATTAGCTTACAAGCAAAGTACTTGAAGAGGAAGAATGTCTTTCTACCTTCACTTACAGCTCTGGGAAAAAAATAGTCAGAGTGGAATAGGGCTTCCTCTTCCTTTAAGTTGGAAATCAAACCATATCCACATATATTTTGTCAAAGGATGAAACAGCATGTCTGTGTATGTGAATGAGACCACAGCCAAATAGTCTAGCAATTGGTGTGAATTCTTAGGGTTGTTTTTTTTTTAAGAAGAAAATCTTGCTGTCAGGATAAATGCACAGCCAACTGAATACAACCTTCAAGAGCTACATACACATGGTCAGTGCATAACTAGACTGGCAAAGTTATTTCTTTCTTTATCTGTATAATTTTATACCAGGGCCAATGTGCATGTGTTATTCCTACTAGAAACAAAATTAATTTGGCCAATGAAACAGGTTTTCATTTACATGGAAAATGTTACAGATTGCTTGCACAAAGAGCCTTGGATCACATCATTTTAAAAAGACACACATCATTCTGATCATCGACTTACCGGGCGATAACTAATATCTCTTGGTGGGTATTTAAAATAGGGCCCGAAGTTGATAGAAACCTATGAAAGAGAAAATTATTTTAGTTTAGTTTATTTTCATTTATTGCATTGCTGAGTACTGCCTCCTGTACCTGCAATATTTCAACAGGTATTATTGGGAAAAAAGGATGCATCTGGTCTGGAGAATTATAATGGAAAAGACTGAAAGACAATTTTACCCCAAATAAAGCAATTTATTTTAAAAAGCGTTAAGTTTAAAAAGGGGGGGGGGGGGAGACCCACATTCTCATACAGCTCTACAGGGTTTTTTTGTAAATAATTACAGGAAAGAAGTTACTATGCTGCAAATTTTTCTACTACTACAAAAAAGTCAGACACTCCTATTTCTATGCTTGTGGCACAGCAAACTCCCTTTCAGTTATCAGCCTATAAAATATAAGCTTTTTTTCTTAATTAGTATAGGTAGTCCTCAATCTATGACCACAACTGAGCCCAAAATGTATGTTGCTAAGTGAGAAATTTGTTAAGTGAGTTTTGCTCCTTTTTACGTCTTTTCTTGCCACATTTGTTAGGTGAATCACTGCAGTTGTTAATTTAGTAACGTGGTTGTTAAGTGAATCTGGCTTCCCCATTGACTTTGCTCATCAGAAAGTCGCAAAAGGGGATCATGTGACCCCGGGACACGGCAACCGTCATAAATATGAACCAGTTGTCGAGCATCCTAATGTAAATCACGTAAGCATGGGGATGCTGCAATGGTCACAAGTGTGAAAAATGGTCATAACTCACTTTTTCCAGTGGTGTGGTAATTTCAAATGGTCACTAAACGAACTGTTGTAAATCGAGGACTACCTGTAAAAAGGCTTCTGCTGAGAAACCGCCTTCCTCCAGAAACCTAGATTTCTGCACATACCAAAAATATTTTTTTCCCTTTCTTTTCTCCTACTAGCCAGATAAATTTGTAGAGGAGAAACTGTTATCTATTTTTCTCTCACTAGTCCAGTGGTCCCCAATCTTTTGGGCATCAGGGACTGGTTCTCTGGAGGGAGGTTTTTCCGCAGACCGGAGGGGACGTGCTTTCGCGTGCTGCCTGCATTCCCCGGGTGGGGCTTGGCTTGTTTGTGTGGCCCAGTTTCTGGCATGCCACAGTCAGGTATCAGTCCACGGACTAAGGCTTGGAGACCTCTACATTACTCTACATGCCATTGTAAGCTCTCTTGACCTCAGACAGCTCCTAGACCGATGTTAATAAATGCAAGAGTGACTTAGGCAAATATTTCTCCCAATACACTCAACGTTGACTCCCCTGCTTAGTTCAAATCAGCTATTGTGGTATTTTCAGTCCCATGATGAGCAGCCACGGGAAGACAGAGGTAGTGACCCTGCCGTCTATTAACCTTTTGCAAGCAGATAAGGATGGATGCTGGGGAGTTGTTACTGAAGAGACTGGGGGCAGGCATAACCTCGCATAACCTCAACAGATGTGTCACTAATCCACAATCCTTGTGCTAGGATGAGCCTGCTTTCAGGGGCCAGGCCTTCCCACATCGTATCAAGCCCCAAAGCAACCAGATCTGAAAGAACTGAGACCCTCAGCTTCTACATACCGTGCAGCCTTTGTACAGAGATACTGCAGGAAAATAAACACCTTCAAAAATATCTCTGTATGCGACTCCTTGACTGGTACCATTCTTATAGAAGATTATCTAAAAGAGACAAACATTTGTCACAAGTAGCAGAGCACAACTATAATCTTTGGAGATTTCACTCTGACCTGCAACATGTCCTTTTTGCACTTGTGTTTTAACAGCACATGGCATATAGGCACTTCAGGTTGCACCCCGTGTTCTAAAAGATGCAGAAAGGGCTTCTGTAGACTATCCAAGAGAAAATGGAAGATCTGACTCTTCCATTTTATAAAAGTAGAAAACTATTTTTGGTGTTACAGAATTCTTAAGAAAACGTTCTTAAGAATTTGCTGAGATTAGAGATGGGCAATGTACAGTTTTATGCAATCTTCGAAATGCAGCAGACGAAGCTCTTTCTGTGGTTGAGATACTATTCAAGAGCTTCAGCTCTCCCAAAGTTCATTTAAAATAATCAGAGAATCATTTAAAGACTTATGACAGGCACAAGGGAGGAAAATTGGGGGGGGGGGGGGGGGTAGAGGGGGAAAAAAGCCACAAGCTTTCCAAAACTGAATTACATATCATATAAAACATCCAAGCAAAGTTCTGAATAGTATATTTTCAAATAGTATTTCTAAGGAGAAGAGCTTTTGACGAGCCGTCCACAGAAATCACAAATTTCTACTCTAATAACAGCCCTTGTTGAGGATACCTGACCGAAAATATACAAACTCTTCACAATGGTATTGAACACAGGGGCAAAGCAAAAATCTTATGGGGCGACTCCAACAAACAATTTGATTCCAATTCAGAGTTGGTTACAGATGCCTATCATAAATTTATACTGTGATTTAAGGCAGAGAGGGAGAATATGTAGCCCTCCTGATATCACAGTCCTTCCCACATTCCTCCACATTAGCTGAAACTCAAGATTTGTATCTTAGTCATCAATGACCCAGAGCAGAGGCTAGCTAGCACCTTTGTTCTTTTGTTTTTGGTGTGTGTGGGGTTACTTTAAATTTCTGCACCGAGGCAGTGTATTAGACTCAAAGATGTAAAAGGCCTCTTCCAATTCTACAACATGCCATTCTTTTCAGCAGCCCAATATCTGCTTTTAAAGACCAACTTACTTGGCTTCCCAGAGCTTGCTTTAAACTTTTCTCAGCTTTGTCCACAAAGTCCTTCTCTTCAAAGTACAAATAGCTTTTGAACTTGATCAAAGCCTAAGGAGGACACATGGGAGAAGACATCAAAGCCAGAAATTCATTTTTAAAACAATGATGAGACAGAAATGCAACTACTGGTTATTGACACAAATGTGACTTCAACTGATTGATTCAACAATTCAGCAAGGAGTTGTTCCTTGCTGTCTGCCACCTTCAGCGAGAATAGAAACATTTATGGATTGTGGTAGGCAAGAGAAAAGCACATGGGCAACTATCAAATATCAAGGATTGCAAATATGAACCAAACTTTAAGGTACATTGCAAAGATCCGCATCCTGAAAAATCAAGATAGAAATATATTTCGATTAAAACAAGAAAATTATAGCAGCCCTTATTTTCATTCCTGCTTGTTATTTGCTTGCAATGTCTCATTCTGATCAAGACAGACCAGCTCCTTCCTAGGTTAATAAAAAGTTTTTTAAAAAACCTTAATTATTTCGGTTGCAGACTGAATAGAGCGCTCCGTATTCAGGGACACATTTGCTAGGGATGGGTTAGTGTTAGACATTTGTTAGGAGCCCATCTACTTGAGAATCAGTTTGATCTAGACATCAGGCTAGAAACCAGGAGACTGTGAGCTCAAGATCAGCCTTATCCATGAAAGTCAGCTGGGTAACTTTGGGCCAGTCACTCTCAGCCCAACTCACCTCACAGAGTTGTTGTGGGGACACTAGGAGGAAGGAGTTTAGATATGTTCATCGCCTTCAGTTATTTATAAAAATAATAAAGGTGGGATATGAATTAAACAAACAAATAAATACTTGGCTACATAAAGTATACATAAAGTAAGTTTCACATGTTTAAAGTACCAATGCCAGTTTTTTATATAAAGAACAGTTATGATCCTAAGATATGCTGCCCCATTAGTTTCCCAATTTACTCTAGAATTTTAGTGGCAAACCCCAGAGCTCTTATGGCATCCTATGGAAATGCCCAGCCAGCTCTATTAAAATGAGGCTTAATTAGAAGACCCACCTTGTCTTTGTAGGTATCTGGCAGGGATTTAGCTGTTTCTGTCTCTTCAGGAAGGCTGATATAAAAACCAAGCACGTCCCCCTGGCCGTAACCTGATGAATAGTGTTTACCGATGGACTGGTGGAACTTTGTCCCTTTCTTGCTACGCCAGGAGTAACTGAATTTGTCATAACCTAGAGGAGCTTGAAGGTTTCCTGTAGAAAACAAAATGTTATGTTTGTCAAGTACTTGATTGCATTTGTCTACAGAATGCTTCAAAATGTTATGGGGGTGGTTATTTTAGTAGAAGTTGTTGAATTTGGTTCCTTGCTAGCCAATCCTGGTACCTTGAATGGTACAGCTGCTTCTATATGTATCTTTGCCTATGCAACAAGATGTATGGAAGACTTCCCTTTAGCCCTATGATTCTATGTTCTATGGATTTTGTTTTCTTTTAATGACCCTGTAATCCTTTGCATCGAGGTGGAGTTCTGAATGGACTTGAGCATTTGCTGGCCAGATGCCCTTCCTGACACCTATGCAGTGTTCATAGGAGACAATTACTCATCGTGCTCAGAAAGAGAAATATCTACTACCTAGGATCGAACTCACAGCCTCCTGATTGTGAGGCAAGAGCTCCACCTCTAGGCCACCATGCTGTGATTCTATGTTCTATGGATAAGGAAGATGAAAAGGAGAAAGGGTCTGTGCCAAAGCTCTTTTGTCCAATGCCTGCAACATGACCCAAGGTCCTCAATGGAAGAAAGTGACAGGTCACAAACTAATGAAAGAAGGAGCAGCAGCTTACCTAAAGGCTGAGACCACCCAAGTCTGGCAGCCGTTTCAGGTGGCATCTCGTCCACGGATATTTCAAAATACCAGGATCCCTTTCTCACCCCATGTGAGGCTCGTACCATCGAGTACCCTTTTTCTCCAATGACTGTCAGCCTGTCATCTGAGATCTTCAACTGAGGAGCTGCAGCAACGGGTGGGAGAAAGGCAAAGAACGATAAACTGTGTGAGTGCTGATCATGAAGAAATTAAACAACCCCTGGGAACAGAAAGTCTCTGAAGTATCACTACTCTCCTCTGTTGTATCACACATTCCTGGTAGTTTGTTTAATACATTACAGTGTATTTTGATTGACAGCCAACAACATATGATGTGAACTTCTAGTTCTTATTTTTATCGCACTGTTTTCAATTTGTCAACTTGATTAGCAATTATTGACAAATCCTAACTCCAAATACAGTACATTAGGCTAGTGTGACAGTTCCAAAATTTATTCTTAGAAAGTGTATGGTGTCAGTCAGAAAATGTTCTGATATAAGGAACAAACATATATTTTTGCAAATTATCCTGCGCAATGCAAATAAAATGTACTGGATATTTTATTTGGAGGAAATTTCCAGACCAATCTTCCTGCCACTGCAACAGCTCTCTAGAACTCTGCTGCTCTTCAAGATATTGAAGATATTAAAAGGCCTTTCCCTGAAAATGCCGGGAATTGAACTATGGATTTTTTAAGTACAAACAAGCCCATTAATTACAACCATCACTCAAAGATGTTTTTAATTATGCATTGCTTTGCAGTTAAAAAAAAAAAGCCAATGACAGAAATCATCTCCAAACACACAGACTGTATTTGCCTTTCTGAATTCCTATGATGATCCATTTGCTGTTTTTCCTTTTTTCCCCCCCATGACTCTTCCATACAATTCCCCATGACTCTTCCATACAATTCCACAAATAAGATCATCTTAACTCTAGGATCTACTTACATAAAATCCCAAGATCACATTGCGGAGATCTGTGACACAACTTTCAAGGCTGGTTTTCTTTTTACAAAACAGCCTCACTCTTAAGAAACACAGACAAGAATTCAGTTTTGTACAATCACTGCTTTTTAACCATCCCTGACCACCAAATGTGGGAAACATCCAATGAGATCGAGCAGCTTGGTACCTCGGTCATGCAGAGCTAGAAGGACCCGTTCGTAGAGGCAGGCTCTGTAGAGATCTCCAGGGATAGGCTTTCCTGCCCAGCAATCTAGCTCCAACTTCTCTGGGTCAGGAGCATGGGGGTCTGGCTCTGCCAAAATGTAACGATACCCATCCTTATTAAAAGGGTGCTCCAATGGATAGCCATGAGGTGGAAGACGCTGAGCAGAGAACAAAGGATCACTGTGGAAACAAAATGAATCAGTAAAGGACAGATCTTTCTCAGCCTTCCAAGAAGGAAAGAGAGAGGAACACATCCTTTTGATTCATCAGTGTTGATCACCATCATAATTTTAATTTATTCCTTCTCTTCTAGGCATATCACAAAATGGTCAATTATCTAAAGAAAAATATAAATAATATACAGCCACAATTGAGCCCAAAATTTCTGTTGTTAAGCAAGACAGTTGTTAAGTGAGTTTTGCCCCATTTTACCACCTTTCTTGCCATAATTGTTACATGAATCACTGCAGTAGTTAGTAACACAGTGTTAAGTGGTTTCCTCATTGACCTTGATTGTCAGAAAGTCATAAAGGGTGATCACATGACCCCAGGACACTGCAACCAGGGATGAAATGTAAAATTTGTAACTACTGGTGCTGTGGGCGTGGCTTGGTGGTGGTGGGGTAATGTGGCATGGCCACCTTTTTTGTTTTTTTAACTTTTTAAAGCATTTTTTCTACAACTTCTTCGGCCGAAGAGGTTGCAAAAAAAAATGCTTTGAAAAGCCTGACGATCCCAGCTGAGCCGCACGATCATCAGAGGCTTTTTTAAAAAAACTTTTAAAAGCATTTTTTCGGCGGAAGAGGTTGTAGAAAAAATGCTTTTAAAAATTAAAAAAAAAGCCTCTGATGATCGTGCGGCTCAGCTGGGCATGGAGGGGGGGGGGGGGCGCAGGGATTTTTGCTACCGGTTCTCCGAACCATCCACTGCCATCGCTACTGAATCAGGTGATCTGGTCCGAACCGGGAGCATTTCACCCCTGACTGCAACCATCAGAAATATGAACCAATTGCCAGGCATCCAAATTCTGATATGACCATGGGAATGCTGCAATGGTCGTGTGAATAATGGTCTTAAGTCACTTTTTTTCAGTGGTGTTTAGTGGTCATTAAACAAATGGTTATAGGTCAGGACTACCCTGCCCACAGAATGATATTAATTATTCTCCTTTTCCCATGTTTTCTGTATCAAGCCAAATTCTCAGGACTTACCTCCTGGTTTTCTTGGCTGTTCCTGTAGTTCCTCCTTCTTGCTGCTTGCGTTTGGCCCCTCTTCCTTTCCCACTAGTTCCTGGCACAAGGCTCCCTTGGAAAGAGAAACACCACAATCGTATGTCATCTATTGATATGATTGGGGAATCAGCCCTAACCCCCTTGGGTATCTTTGAACTTCAACAAGGCCAAATGGGAAGCAGAATTTCACTGCTCTAAAAAAAACAGTGTATGCTCTGTTCACTTCCTGGCCTATTCTAACTTGGGAATCAAAAATGGTATTTTGTGTGAGACACAAGCATGTGTGTCACTGGTCTGACAGTAAATAAAATAACCACCATAATTTCTTTCACAGAGATTCAAATGATACAAAGACAAAAATAAGATCGTATTCAATAACAAAGGGGGGAACTGAGACTTAATTAAGAATTAGAAGACTTTTGGTCACACAGTTGCTAGCCCAGCTCAAGCATCTATCATTTAAAGTCTAGAACACAGGAAAACCAAAGCACAAGATTTTTCTGCCAAATAGGCAACTGATTATCATCATTCATTAACATTACTGTGTTGCCTATTTAACTCTCTCTCTCTCTTCAGTTTAGCCACTTGCTTCCTAAGTACATGAATCCATGTATCTATATACTGTATCATCAATAAATGAATGTGGGAAAATACTGAGAATCAAAACTTCAGACCAATGGAATCTGAAAAAATATTATGAACAGCACTGTCCATTGTAACTTAATACTCAAATGTGAGTAGGAACAGTAATTCAGAATGGACTGATATGAATGTAAAAAGACGTGTGCAGCTAGTGAGTAACAGAAGTAGATCTGTTCAGGCTCCTTGCTTCCGATCAACTCAGAGACAAGTGTGTTGGTGGACTACAGAGAGCTGCCTTCGAACATTAGTACAGGGCAGAGTATAAAGTAAGTACTAAGTATAGGTAGTCCTTGACTTACAACAGTTCATTTAGTGACCGTTCAAAGTTACAACGGCACTTGTAACTTTGTAAAATGTGACTTATGACTGTTTTTCACAGTTACGACCTTTCCAATAACCCTAACTCTAAGACATGTGATCAAAATTCAGATGTTTGGCAACTGGTTCATATTTATGACTGTTATTATGTCCCAGGGTCATATTATCTCCTTTTGCAACCTTCTGACAAGCAAAGTCAATGGGGAAGATTCACTTAACAACTGGGTTACTGATTATCAACTGCAGTGATTCACTTAACAACTGTGGCAAGAAAGGTTGTAAAATGGGGCAAAATTCACTTAACAAAAATCTCACCTAACAACAGAAATTTGGGGCTCAATTGTGGTTGTTAAGTCAAGGACTACATATGAAATCAAAAGTAATAAGTATGAAATCAGAGTTCCAGTTTACAGAAACACAGCCCTTAAAGGGAATATTATCTTCGATTCTACCACCAATTAATTTGAAATACAGGTAGTCCTTAACTTATAACCACAACCCAAATTTTGGGCAACCTGAGCTCAAAATTTCTGTGGCTAAGCAAGAAAGTTGTTAAGTGAATTCTGCCCATTTTACGACCTTTCTTGTCATCGTTGTTAAATGAATCGCTGTAGTTGCTAAGTTAGTAACCCAGTTGTTACTAACAAAAGGGGATCACATGACCCAGGGACACTGCAACCGTCATAAATATGAGTCAGTTGCCAAACCTCTGAATCACGTGACAGCAAAGAAGGGTCATAAGTCACTTTTCTCAGTGCCGTTGTTACTTTGAACGGTCACTAAATGAGCTGTTTTAAGTGGAAGACTTGCTTGTACAGATTTTTATTTTCATTATTGCAAGGTAGCTTCACTTATAAAAAAAACAACAGCTTCTCTCTTTGCATCTCTGGAGTGTTAACTTCCTACTTGAATTCAGGCAAGAGATTCTTTATCACATGGAGTTGGACTATTTCCAGGCTGGCTTAAGCAACTTTTTCAAAATCAGGAAGAACTGATTTGGGGCTTCAGTAGACTATAAACACTTGAACTACTAACATTTGGGAAACATGAGGATACTGAATTTATCATCCAAACAGTATTATGACTGAGACAGTCTTAAGCTGAAGCAGATAAGCAAACTTTGTCTAGACATGGTTTATTTTGCTAAGGACAACTCAGACAGTGTCGTCAAAATAATCAAATATGTATTACATTACATTGCAAACTCTGCCCCTGATTTGTCTGCAATGTTATGTCATGGACATAGAAGGAGTTGGCATTCTGACATTTCAAGGTTGGGACAAAATTTTTGCCATTTGCTCCCATCCACGTATAAAATACAATGGTTAGATTCAGGTAATACACTAGGTTCAAGTGAAATAAATCACATTTTGTCACAGCATATCTGAACCTTGCCATGTTTTACTAACCAGTAAACTTTGTGTCTGAATAGAGTTTTTCTCTTGTCCAAGATCAAAATCCATGAACCAGCCTTCTCTTAGGACAGTCTTAGGACTGTGTAGTAAGAGCTACTATAGAGAGCATACTAAGTGGGGTAAAAACTGATTGTCTGCATTCAGAAGGCAGTATTGTATGAATGATTTTATTTCAGTTTTTAACAGCCTATTGAGACAGAGCCAAAACTTGTTTTTTCTAAAATACATATTCCAATACTTTAAGTTTATAGGTAGTCCTCAACTTATGGCCATAACGGGGTCTGCAAGTGGTTTGTAAGCGGATCATCACAGGATTTCATCCAATTTTATGACCTTTTTTGTGGTAGTTGTTAAGCAAATATGGTGATCGTAAAGCAAATACCATGGTTGTTAAGCAAACCCATTGTTTGCTATGGGATTTTTTTTTCCAGAATAAATGCTGGTTTCCAGCAAAAATGTTGTAAGTGCCAACACAGGAGTGTGGGACACTGAAACTGCCTGTAACTGAGGGCCATTTGCTGTGTGTTCAAAATGTGGTCATGTGACCATGAAGGAAACCACTGGAACTTCCAACTGTGGTCGTACGTTTCTTGGGGGAGAGCTGTTGTAATTTAAAATAGTTGCTAAGTGACTAGTCATAAGTGGAGGATTACCTGTATACAGTAAAGCTCAGGATAAGGAACATTTACCCTATACAACCTTATGCTACACAAAAACCCAGGCAAAGATTCTTCCTATTTTACACAGGAAGAACCGAGGTTACATATCTACACACTTGCATCAAAGCCTCTTCCACAGAAGCCAAATCAATCAATTAAACTGTATTAAAATTCAAGTCTCCATATAATGAAATGGAGAATATGGCTTTTAACCATTGTAAATACTCGATATTAAATATTTAAACATTCCACTTACAAATTTATGTGGTAGCCTTTGGATTAACTAATTATACTTAGTTTCTACTACAATTTGGCCAAACAAAACAGGGGGGGGGGGGAAGCTTTTCACACAATACTTAAGTTTTAGGAAGCTGAAAAGCAAATATTCACCTCCCAAAGAGGCTCCACCTGTAAGAACAGAAGTTGCACCATGTTGTTGTCGAGTTATAACACAAAAACAAAACACCATAACATGAAATGGAAATTAAACAATAATACCCACCCTTGTGTGTCTGTTCAGAAATCAGAGTCATTGAAAATTCATTTAATAACTTAAAAGGCTGAGAATTTCTCTGTTCCTTTTCTCCTTGGATTCCCTCTCAGAAATGGAGGAAGGGGCTAACTTCCTTTTACTGCCAGCATGAAAACAGGCTAAGACAAGGAGGGACAAAACAACCAGGGTGCTTGGGTCTTTATTCCTATTCTGAGGAAGCATGAAACCTCCAGAGTTACTATGAAATCCAAATGGATTGGCAGGAAAGGATTTTACTTCTCAGCCAACCTTTTCATTCCCTCCATCGGACTTATCTGCAATGGCAACTGAATCCAATAATTAAAGGAAAATCAATTTTTATTGAGCCTCCTTAATTTGCATTACCCTGACAATAGGGTAAGATTTAATCCTTGGACAAGGTTTTTGTGCAAGTCCCACTGAACTATATAAGGGGATCTTTAGAAGTACAAATATACTTCCAGATAAGTTTGGAAAATACAGCTGTTCGCAAAGTACTTTTGTTTTAATGGCAACGGGACTTTCTGATTTTTCTTTAAGACATTTTGCTTCTCATTGAAGAAGCTTCTTTAGTTCTCAGATGAGAAAGGAAATGTCTTTAAAAAACCCCAGAAAGTGCAGTTGCCTTTAAAATAGAAGCATCTTTGGGAAAACCATGATCTGGGTGAATGAGAACCTCCATAGAGTAAGTTAGAGAGTTAAGTAAGATGCACAACCACAGATTCATGCTGTAAAAAATAACAAGCTTGAATGAACTATTGGAATATTTTTTTCTATTTAAGATTACATTTTTAAATTTGCCAGACTGCTTTTCTAGTTGATGCTCAATTATTAAATGGGGCGGGGAGGGGGATTGTTAGCCAAATTACACTGTCCAATTCTGAAAAAGAATCCACATAGTTTCTTACAATAAATAACATAGATTCAAGCACATACACATATGGTATGCCTTTTCATGTAAACATAATCCAGAAAGAATTTGACATAGCTTCTAATCTTACATAATTCAAAATCAATTCAATCACGATGTATTCCTATGAACACTTAACTGGGAGTTTATCCCATTTAACACAGTGGAAGTTTCAAGCTATCAGGCATAGGACTGCAATCTAGTTTAACTTCAGTAGTGGCCAAAATTGTGGAAACCTTTTGGGAAAAGTATATTTTTGAGGTTTGCTGGCTAATAACACCACTTTTTTTTGGAGAAGTACCATAAAATTATATATCAATGGAAAGATAATGTAATCAAGAATGTAATGCAACAAAGTTTGTTCAATTATCTGTGTTCTATGAAAAGTTATAGCCAAATAACCAGAAAAAGGAAGCACAACTTGCTTAGGTTGATATCAGGTAGCTTTCCTTCATCTGATTGTAGCCAATGAATATGAGTGTTTAGAGAGCCAATAAGGTATCATCTTGTTTTGGCAATGAGCCAATCAGATCACAGTAGGATTCAGTTATTGGTGTCATGTACTGAAGCTGAGAGGAGGACATTTGTCAGTGTGTTATGTGATTGCTATCAAGTTGGTTGGGTTTTTTTGTGTTCTTTTATTTAGTGAGCTTGTAAAACGTAATAAAATTAAAGTAATGGTGCAAAGAGTTGACTGATCACCCAGAAAGCGATGTAAAATAGTATTATTAAGTGAACAAGACTACAGTTATAAAGAAATTAGAAGAAAAATTGGTGGAAGGTGGAATTTCTAAGTTTTTGAAGAGGTATAAGGAGACTCAGTCACTACAAAATCACACTGGTAAAGGCAGAAAAAGGTGCACAACGGCAAGTGATGATAGAAGAATTAAGAGACTATGCCCACATGACAGAAGAAAATCATCTGAGTGTATACAAGATGAAATGGCGCAATGCAATGTGAAGTTGAGTGCAAGGACTATTTGGCGCAGACTGCAGGAGTTTGGCCTAAAATATAGAACTCCATGAAAAAAGCCACTTTTATCTGTCAAACAAAGGTTGAAAAGCATTACATTCTTGATTAAATTATCTTTTTTTTTTAAATTATTTATATGCCGCCCTTCTCCGGAGACTCAGGGCAGCTTACAGTGCGTTAAGCAATAGCCTTCATACTTTTGTATATTTATACAAAGTCAGCTTATTGCCCCCACAATCTGGGTCCTCATTTTACCCACCTTAGAAAGGATGGAAGGCTGAGTCAATCTTTCCATTGATATATAATTTTATGGTACTACTCAAAAAAAAAAAAGTGGTGTTATTAGCCATCAAACCTCAAAAATACACTTTTCACAAAAGGTTTCCACAATTTTGGCCACTACTGTACTTATTTGTTTACTGCTGTAACATACAAAAAAGAACAAAAAAATAAATAAAAACCTAAACAAGAAACAAAAATAAACAATGGATGTAAACTTAATTGGATTTATAAAGAAAATATGTTCACCTACAGAGTCTGAGGATTGAAAATTTGAAATTCATATTTCCTCATTTCAGGAAAAAAAAATAAACAAACTTACCATTTAGATTTCCACTAGTAGATACAGTATTACTCTGTTTTTGGTTATCATATGCAGGACCAATATTAGCAAGGTCCTAAAAAGAAAGCGAACTGTATTTCTTCAAACAAGCAAAGAAAACTTTTAGACACTTTTCCAATTTGCAACTGTTTCAATTGGTTAAGATTTGAAAGCTGTCAACACACCCTATATCTTACAATTCTGTTCCCTCAGAAACGAATCCCACTATGTGGTGGATTTTTTTCCCCAGGTAAATTCTACAGCAGACAAAAACGGCCTGCTATTCTTAGGTGCAAGCAATTTGTCATTCCAAAAAACTAGCATCCTACTAGTGAGTCAATCATTGAACAACCACCAAATGGAGAACTTTTTAAAATAATTTTCCAGCAACATTTTGAGATGTTCATCTTTGGCCTGCGGGAAAGAAATAGTCTATGTGAGGCTGTCCACCCCCAGGTTTCAAGGAAGGACATTTTGGCAGAAGATAGACTTGTGTCCTACAACCTACTAGTGAAAGGTGTTGCTTCTGCTCAAATGGTTGTTTTCTCTTTCTCCCCAAAACTGTAATCTTCTGGGTTATTTTCTACCTTCCTAGAACCTTCCATTGATCAGAAAAAGTCCAAATTCAAAGTCTTACTCGGTATTATCTATATTTACCCTGTGGTGAAATTTTGCCACCATACTGGAAGATGTTCTATATCACTGACATTACCTGGTCTAAGAGTCCAAATTTGGGGTAATCTTCTTCTGGATCTTTGCTACCTGGATCTGGATGTTCTTTTACCAAAAACACATCTCTTTCTTTACACTAGAATAAAGCATTCAAACAAGATTGATTCAAACACCTCCTGCAGAGATCAGATGCAATTCATAGAGTCTAAAATTGAATAATATAAGCTTCTGCACCAGTGAGTGAGAAATTGAACTACAAAACAAAACATGTTAACTCTACTTATTAATGCGTTTTCTCCCAATTTGTAATCAATAAGAAAAATGGCAGTTTTGTTCATCTTGACTTACCATTGTTTTAACAATATTGTTTGGCCAAGTCATTTTTCCCGGTCTTTGCCGTGTTGTCATACATTCCCAGTACTTATCAATAAAGGGTATAATATCCTGTTTGGGAAAAAAAAATCAAATATAATGATGACAGGGAAGTTAACAGCCCAGGAAATTTACCAAGTTTAACTAATCACCTATTATATGTCTTTTCATTATAAGATTTATAAATATAAACAGGGTTAAGCTAAATGCACTGAAGCAAGCTGAAAGCTAAAACATATGAAGAACGGTTGCAGGAATTGGGAATGTCTAGTTTAATAAAAAGGAGTAGAATTGACATGATAGCAGTGTTCCAATATCTAAGGGGCTGACACAAAGAAGAGGGAGTCAACCTATTCTCCAAAGTACCTGAAGACAGGACAAGAAGCAACAGATGGAAACCTCTCAAGGAGAGAACCAACCTAGACCAAAGGATAAATGTCCAGAAGTTGTGGGTGATACAACACTGGAGATTTTAAAGAAGAGATTGGACAACAATTTGTCTGAAACGGTATAGGGTTTCCTGGTTGAGCAGGAGGTTGGACTACAATACCTCTAAGGTCCCTTCCAACTCTGTTATTCTGATAAATTAATATTAAAGCTTGATAATTTTGCTTTCCCACACAAAAGGCAAGGTGCAGATTAAAACAGAGCTAAAGGCAGCTTCCATAATTCATGGAGATAATCTGGAATTCTGAGTGGGTGACAAATACATAGAAGGAACAAATTTCACCAAGTTTTAATAGATGTATACTCTGCCTTTCCTCACAGAGCACAATTCAAAATATATTTATTACATGTTTATGCCACCCATTTCCCCTATAAGGTGACTCCCATTCTCCCCTCTATCTTTTTCTTCATAAGTACCCTTTAAATAAAGTTTTTTTGAGAAGTATTATTCCTTATTCCTAACCATTACATCACACGTTCTTTCATACACACACATTTTGAATCAACAGCATGACATATGACTGAATGCTTTTCTAACATACATTCCTGCCAAGAAAATTTAAGTTTTCTATATGAGGAGATGTGTAGCATGAGAGAGCATGGCCTGATCTAATGGCCTCTTATCAGGAGTATGAAATGATTCTCAACATTCAACAAAATGTACAAAGCTTATTCTCATTAGTCTGAAACCACAAAGCACTCACTTCTCAGAGGGCAAAAAGTTTAAACCATCCTAAGAATCCTTGCTACCAAATCAGGCTTCCCTTCGCAGTCAATACCAGGAAATTGTTCTTGAAGCCGTTCTAAGAATTTTAGCTCTTGCAAACTTTTGGAAAATACTTTTACTCCTCTCAGAAATGGCCTACTACTTACTGCATTGGCTCCACGGAAATTTTTTAATTGCACTATTCTACTAAATGGCTTTGAATGCTGCCTTGCCATGATAAGTACGGATAAATATTTTTAATATTAAATCAATATTTAATCTTACTCTTCTGGTAAGAGGTTTCTTTCACTACCCACTAGCAAAACTGTACTATATGATTTAGCCATTCTAGAGGTCCAAAACTTATCCATACCTTGTCTTTTGAGAACATGGTTTTGGGGTGTTCGTCTTGCGTCCTTGATTGCCAAGTCAGATTCGCCAAGGCACTAAGACACATTTCTTTCAAATCTTTAAGAAAAGAGACACAGAAAGGAGACCAGCTTCTTCAATAACATTCTATAGTCTGAAATAAACATCAGGAGTTAAGAGAGGTGTGAGTGAAAAAAATGTTATAGAGGAAATTTCAACATTGGTTTAATAATGGGCAAAGAAGACAGAAAGATAATACTGTATATCTTCAGAGTCTTGATGTGTATAGAGCTAACATGAGAGCTACAATGTTAAATCAGATAAATTCAACGATTTTATGTTCCTTTTAATTTTGGTGATACAGGTAGTCCCCAGGTAACAACTGAACAAGTGCTACTTAGACTGGTCCTCAAAGTTCTGGCCATCACAGTGCCCCTACAGTCAAATGATCACCATCCATGTGCTCAGCAACCAGCATGTTCTGCAACCAGCCTGGATTTCTGACCATTGCAGTATCCTGCAGAAACAAGACCAGAATTTGTGACCTTCCCTGCCAGCTTCCAACAAGCAAAGTCAAAGTGGATGCTGGAAGGAAATAAAAAGATACAGTCATGTGCGGTCCTCGCTTAATGACCCATGGTGATTCATTTAATGATGGCAACTGGGAACTGCAGAACTGCTGTTGCTAAGATGTGCAGTCATGTGACATTGCACTTTACCATCACTTAGTGATGGAAATTCCAGTCCCAATTACTGTTGTTAAGCAAGGACTGCCTGTAAGGCCAATATTTTCAAAAATGAACAACCGATAAAACCAGGGAAGGGAATAGGCCAGTCAGAGACCCTATGTTTGCATGTAGACCTTCTAATCTAAATGGGCTAATGTTATAATCACTGCAGCCCAACAAAGTTGGACTTTGGTTAAAAAAAACCACAACTTCCTCTGCATCTATAAAACTTCTGAAAACAGCTGTAATATTGCCAGTCAGTTTTCAGCCTCTGTTCCATAGATATCTCATATCTGTGTTCATGGCTTAATAACTCCTGAGATAAAGGATTAAGAGTACTGAAGACAATCCCATCTCCTGTAGTTTATAATTTAAATATGAAAGAGAATGAGGAAAAGTCAAGAATAGAAACTTTTTTCTATCAGCTTACTTGCTTGTTTTCTTAAGAAGTATGTGTTCCCACTGTGATGGCAAATGTTGCAATGGAAACTGTAGTTCGTCATAAAAGGAAGGCAGGATCTGAAACAATAATTCAGTGATTGTTCTAAGTCAGATGGAAGAAAAATGTACAGTAACTTTATAAACTCAGTAAAGTAACACTTGGGCAGGTTAAGCTATTTACCAAAAACAATTTTTGCAAGACTCTTGTCCATTCACCCATACCTCAAGCATAAATCTAGAGGCAATATTAATAAAAATTCTGAAGAGGTATATTGAATTAAAAGCTAACTCGCCTACTAAATGCTTAAAGACATCCCAAGCTCTTCTCAAATAATAAAGAAAAACTGTAGACACGCAACCTGACTCTTTCCAACTTTAACAATGCAGCACCCTGCTGCTCCTCTCCCTCATCAATAGACATAGAGACAACAAACAAAACAAATAAGATAAGTTTGTTTGGTTCTTTTTGACATCAAAGGCAAGATCTCTAAACATAAAGTCTTCAATTAACAAGTGACACAAACTATTTTCAGATTTTCAGCTGAGCCTGCACTTTCTTGAGACATCGGAAGTCAATGCTTGCTTAGCTCTGGTTTTGTATGAGGTGCTCTATACAGACAGATTAGAATGGTTTCAAATCATGAAGTAGGTAGAGAATAAACCATGGTATCAGTCTGTTTATTTTATGTTCACTGGACTAAGAATTGGCCTGTAGATGACAGCTCATAAAACCCCTGGGGTTTTTTTTTTAAAGATAAATGTCCTATCACTCTGCTGATTAACTGCATAGATGTTTACAGCTTTAAGATTATTTGTTCACAATGAGCCAGCAAAACCGCATTTCCCCACTCAGCTTTAGCCAAGGCTGTCAAACATTTCAGAGAAACAGCTGCAAACAAGCAGCCTCAAATTTTCATGGAAATTTAAGGGGAAATATGTAAATCCTCACCCTGCAAATACTTAGATGTTCTACTAAAATGGCTGGATATACTCAAAACCAAATGAATTAAGCCAGGGTTCCCCAATCTTTCCAGCTTTGCGGACTGAGGGGAGGAGGGGAGGGAAGAAAGAGGGGATGGTTCCGTGCGTGCGGCAGCAACCCTACCACTTCCTCAGCCCAATTTGGAATGACTTAAGGCCCAGTAGTGAGCCGCAGCCTGGGGGTTGGGGACCCCTGAATTAAGTATTACAATTTACACAGCGCAACTGCCTTAATTAATATACACAGGTATTAAGTGTTCTTACACAGCAAAAACAGGAAAGGAAAGTCTTCAGCCCCTAACATCTTAGTAGGAAGATGTGTTTATGTGTATTTAAAAACATCTATAATATTGTGTTACATCATGCTCTGCATAATCACAATTTATTAAATAATCCACCACTGTCTGGGTTCACACAATACAATAAACCAAAGCCTCATAAATTGGATTATGGTTTAGGATGATATCTAAATTCAGGCACATGGAAATCACAAGCAGCCACAATGAAGTCTAGAGATATTCAACTGAATCACAGAACTGATTTTTTAAAATGGCTGGTTCATACTCTGGTATTATCATTTTTCTTCTATTAAATGTCTCTTGCAATGTAATAGGAAGCCATATTTGTTCCTATACAGGATGTTTTTTAATATACAGTGATTGCCAATAATCTATTGCTAAACCACAAAATAAAATGAACAAACTCATTTTTGTTCATTTTTGTTTGTAAAGAATTATGTAAATAAAATGTTAATGAAACTAAGCCATTTTTATGTAATAAGGGAAGTTTCAAATTCAACTGATAACCACTAATTATTTGAAACCAACCTCAGATATAAGCATATGCTGCCCTCTTTTGGAAAGATTGGAGAGAATGTTTTGCTTACTTCTACTGAACATCTGTCCCTGATCAAGAGAGATTCTATTAATATGCTGGTACTACATACGTGGTATCAATCCCAAATGTTTCTGCAGTGAACCACTTGGTGCAAATTCCACACTGCAGTTCAATCTCTCCAAGTTGTCTTCCATTATCCTCATCCACAGAACTAGCTTGATTATCCATGACTTCTGAACCATCGCCCACACCTTCCTGTAACAACATTTGCATAAAGGTAACAAAAAGCCACCAAGATCAGTTAAAATATTTTCCTTCCAGTAAGCATGAATGGTTTGTCTCCCTATGTAACCACAGTATACCCACCTGCTCAACTTCATGGATGAGATTTCTTTATATTATCTCGTTCCATATTTTTATTACAATCCAGGACATATATTGTGGGACTAAACACAACTGCAAAACTAACACTTGTTTCTGATCTCAGTATCTTGGATTTTTACCTTTTTGTCAAATCAGTCTTATTTAGTATGTTTATGTGAGCTTTGATTTGAATATTCAATTTGATTGAAATATCTCTTCAAATTGAATTCCTAAGATGATTTATCAAATCAAATACCTTCAAATTAATTTAAAGGGTTGAAGGAATTGCATAAATGTCTATATACTTTTTCCCAACAGAATTTTTAAGTCCAATCAGCTTCAACTGCAAATTACACTGCCATTTACTTTTCAAACTAGAAACAAAAAATACAATCACTTCCAATCTGCATACATCTATTAGAAAGATTTTAACATACACATATCAATAATGAAACATGGTTTATATCTACAGTGCAGGTTTTGTTTACACACCAAGGCATCCTTTCCACTGGATGATTCTGTTTCCAGGGTAGCAGTGACATCAGCTAGAGATGCATCACCCCTGAAAGACATTAAAAGTCATTATTACAGGTTTGTAATTTGTTTTATTAAGTTTAAATGTTTAACAAAATGAGTCTATTGATTCCAGCATTTAGCATTTTTAAATTTAAACTGAACTTGGAGATTTATATTGCTTTTGTTTACTCCACTATCCCAAAAAGCTGTTTACCTTTATATTTACAGCAAACAACTTCCCCCTCCCCCCATTACTAATAGGCAGGAATCACATAGTTTAATAAAATGCTATTGTTAAAAAGCTAAGATAGAGAAAAGCTGATCAAAGCAAACTATCTTTTCTTTTTCTTGAAAACAAATCAAAACTACAGGATGCTATTTTTTTACATATTTATCCATCATCTTATCCTTTTAATCAGAAGTACCAGGATTGAATCTGCTCTGACAAACATTTCATTGACTGGGGAAAATGTAGATCTAGATGTACAAACCATAGCTTCATTGCAAGAATTTTTTTTCAATGGTTCTTAAAAGGGAAGGCTTGAGTCATCTTAAGCATTTCTATTCACTAGATTTCCCTTTATGCTGAGCAGTTAAGGCGGGCTCACTGTGACAGACACTTAATTTGAATCTGAGTCCTTCGGGAGTGTTATACAAATTCAATAAATAATAATAGTAATAATTTGTAACACTATTTGTTGCCAAATATGCATATTTTTAGTCACATTAAATGTGTAACTCATTTTTTTTCTCACTACAGCATATATAGTAACCATTCCTATAATTTTATCCCCATCATAATTTTGTCATACAGGTTAGCTTTGGAAGGATTGTTTTAAGTTTGGTTCTCAGAAAATGGATAAATGATATACTCCAGTTGATCTATTCTCAACTATTCTCCAAGCACCAGATTATGTCTAAACTCAGTGGAAAGCTATAACCCAAAACAGCTATCAAAAGCCACAGTAAAAAGACTTCTCAGTCAGGTAACTATAACAGACCTGACCTGGTATTTGCCAATAAAGAAGCATAACAAATGCCTTTATCCTAGACCCGTGATGGCGAACCTATGGCACGGGTGCCACAGGTGGCATGCGGAGCCATATTGGTGGGCACGCGAGTGTTGTCCTAGTTCAGCTCCAGTGCGCACCAGGCAACTGATTTTCAGGCCTTCCGGTCCCACTGGAAGTCAGGAAACTGGCTGTTTCTGGCCTCCGGGGGGATGGGGAAGGCTGTTTTTGCCCTCCCCAGGCTCCTAGAAAGCCTCTGGAGCCTGGGGAAGGGGAAAAACGGGCCTCCCGGGCCCAGTGTGCCATCACGTGCCAAAATCAGGGGGAAGTGTGGGCGGGTCATGTGCTCATGTGCGGGAGGACAGGGCGCATTGAATTATGGATGTGGGCACTCGCACCCGTGACCCCTCACGCTTCCCCCGCTTTTGGCACGCAACGGCAAAAAGATTAGCCATCACTGCCCTAGACTATTTTTCCTTTTAGCTCAGTTAATTGCTCAGAAGCAATACTCAATGGTTTTAAGCAGAAAGATGTCCGTCCCACCATCACTAATAACCTCATACTTTTTAACAAGAGAACAGGAATCAAACCTGGGGGCTGTTTTACAATCACTCCTCGTTTAGTGCCAAGTAAATATGTGACTGACAAAGACAAGCTGCAGTCTCATTCAGACTAAGTTCTCCCACTCTTGTAGTCAGATGCATGGATTTTGGTCCTAAATGTGCACATTGGTTGGAAATTAAATTTCTATTTCCACTGTATTTGTGAATGGTTACTAACCAAAGTAGCCACTAAATAAGAAGGGGAGGGATAGCATGGGATGGGAATCAAGTTACGGTCTAATCAACACTAGCCACATACACACACACACACACACACATATAAAATTTGATTTATATGCCGCCCTTCTCTGAAGACTCAGGGCGGCTTACAATGTGTTAAGCAATAGCCTTCATACTTTTGTATTTTTATACAAAGTCAGCTTATTGCCCCCACAATCTGGGTCCTCATTTTACCTACCTTAGAAAGGATGGAAGGCTGAGTCAACCTTGAGCCTGGTGGGATTTGAACTTGCAGTAATTGCAGGCAGCTGGAAACTTAAGTGCTACTTTTAACAGCACTTAGTCCACTGCGCCACCAGGCTCTTTAAAAGATAGTAAATATTAAAAGAAACAGAAGCAGCAGAGAAGAAATAATGCTGGAGAAATATCTAGCCTGATTCCAGAGTAGGGAACAGCAAAGCTGGTGCAATATATTCAGCCAGAAATTGTGGTTTGCAGCTCAACAAACCCAAGAGGCAAGCAAACCAACATATCTGGTTATTGGAATCAATAGAGATGAGAGTTCAGGCTGCAGCAAAAGGCGAAGGCAGCTGTATGACTATAGCCAACCCCTGCCCAACAGACAACTTGGGTCTCTGTGTTCCCAAAGGAATCTGGAAGTCTCCACCACCTAAAAACCGACAGGGAACAGGGCAAATGGAGGTTATCAGAACTAAATTAAAGGAGACAGTGGCCTGACTAATTGCAACTGGCTGGGAATTCTGGAAACTGTAGTCTCAACATCTGGAAAGGGGACAGGCTCCTTATATCCCGCCATTCAAAGCTTTCCTGCAAAGCCGGGATTCGACAGGCGGGGAGAAAGAATCCAGAGGGAGTTCATTGGGCGGAAAGTCAAAATTCTGACCAATGAGAAGCGGATCCGAGACCACCGGCCAATAGGAGTGCCCCGCTGGATTTTAGACTCCTAGCCAATAGAAATGAAGATTCCAATTTCGATCTCTTTGACCGCCATATCGCCAGGTCTCACCCAGTCTCCGAGTCTCCTGTTCCCTGCTCAGTTGGCCCCGCAGCTTCCCCAGCCATCGGCTCCGGAACAGCCGGTGGGGTGGCCTCCCCTTCGCCTCCATCCTCAGGTGCTGAGGCCCCAACTCCAGCGGACGCCATCTTGCACTTAGAAAGCACCTCTCGTGGGATTATTCGTGCGTAATCTCGCGAGAGCTATTCGTGCCGATTCTCCTACTCCTTTTTTAAAAGGGGCTACGTCACTCTCTTTTTTCCCTTAAAAGGGCAATGCCACTTTTCTGATGACTTGAAAGTAGCACCTGGAAAAGTAGCATTGGAAATGTTATAGAGTTTCAGAAACTCCCTTAATATCGTCTATTCTTAGTTTAAACCTAATGGGAGGACTTGGGTTCAGCTTATGCAATAATAAAATGGATAGCTTTTAATTTCCTTAACTATCCTATCATAATACAGCAGCATATTCATAACATTGCTATAGTATATTACTGTATCGTAGCATTATTATATTGTTAAATATATTCTATTGTATTGTATTGTATTGTATTGTATTACATTGTATTGTAATATATTATCTATGTTTCATATGATATACTAGCATATATAGCATATATGTGACTAGTATTAATGATGTTACCTAGTCTGGGTAATGAAATATCTGCAAGAAAAGAACCCAGCTCAGAGAGAACCAAGGACCCCTAATGTCAACCCTGAGCTACAAATATTCTCCTTTATTGGTATCACATATAACAGTGCTTTATTTTTATTTCATTGTTTTATTCCTGGCTTGAGCCAAAATAGTTTTGATCTGTTGCTTTACCATTATGATGCAATAATAATAATTATTATAACAACAACAAGAAGAACTGGAAAAAATCACAAAATATCGCAACCTGGCCATTGAATCTATGTGATTATGGATGAAACATGTAGCAGTGATACCCATTGTCATCAGGGCACTTGGTACCATGTCCAAGAATTTTATAAAATACATCAAGAAATTGCAGCTTCCTGCAATAACATCAGCGGAACTGCAAAAAACTGTGCTACTCAGAACATCATACGTCTTAAGAAGGTACTTGGTTGATACATAGGACGCTGGTAGCAACCCATATCAACCATCAGCACCAGTCAATAATATTTGTGATACATTTTAAAATGCAGTTGACTGAATTTCATGTTTAATGAATAAAGTATATAACCATAATAATAGCCTTTATTGTCATTGTACATCATGTATACAACAAAATTGGTTTAGCCTCTACTAGTGCAATCTATAACACAAAATACAAGACAACATGAATAGTATAGAGAATAATCCAAAAACCCCAGTCATACGTTTCCATATGTACATGGAGTGATTGTGATTATGTTTAGGAGTCTGACAGCCCATGGGTAGAAGCTGTTTTTAAATCTGTTTGGCTGGCTGGCTATACTTCAGTGTCTTCTGCCTGATGGTAAAAGTGAAAAGAGACACTGGCCAGGGTGTGAATCATCCCTAAGTATCTTCCTTACTCTGCTGAAACAGCGAGACCTGGCGATGTCAACCAGTGGTGTTAGAGGGCGACTAATGGTTTCTTGTTCTTGTGATCACTCTCTGTAGTGCCTTCCTGTCCGTAGCTGTTAAACCAGCATACCATATTGTTATACAGTATGTGAGGGCACTTTTTATCGTGGACCGATAGAAAGAAATCAGCCATTGTTCCACCTGATTTTTCCGCAGGACTCTAAGGAAATGAAGTCTCTGTTGAGCCTTACTAACCACCAGGGAAGTGTTGTTTTTCCAGGTGAGATCTTGACTAATAAGCATTCCCAAGAATTTAAAAGAGGAAACCCTCTTGCTTCCAGAAATTCAGCACTATCTCCTTTGTCTTGCTAGTATTTAGATGTAGGTTGTTTTTTGAACACCATGTGGATACCTTCTGGACTTTTTCCCTGTATGCTGATTCATCCCCTCCAGTTATAAGCCCCAGCATCGTTGTGTTGTCTGCAAACATTATTATGATGTTGGGTGGATTTGAGGATATGCAGTCATGTGTATACAATGAGTAGAGGTAGGGGCTGAGCATGCAGCCTGAAGGGGAGCCTGCCCTGAGCTTCAGGGTGGAAAATGTTGAGGACCCAACCCTTACTGTTTGTGGAGGGTCCATCAGGAAGACTTTGATCCAGTCACAAATGAGGGAGGGAAATTCAGGTCAGTCAGCTTTTCAATGAGAATGCCTGGTAAGATAGTATTAAAGGCCAAGCTATAGTCTATAAAAAGCATTCTGACATTAATTCCCAGATTTCTCAAAGTGTCTCAATGCAGTATGTAGAGCAGTGGTGATGGCGCCTTCTGTCGACCTGTTGCTTCTATAAGAAAACAGATGTTGATTTAAATTTGGTGGAAGACAGGACTTGAGGTGTAGGACCAGTCTCTCAAAGCACTTCATCACTGTAGACAATGGATTGGATTCGCCCTGGATTGGGCGAACGGGTAGCGGCGGTGGCGGGAGGCTCCGCCCACCTGCCCTGGCATCTCTGTGCATGTGCAGAAGCATCGTATGCGTGCGTGAGCACACATGCGTCCACGAGCGAACCGGTAGTGACCGAAATTGAAACCCACTACTAGTCTGTAATCATTCAGGCTGTTTATGGCTGCTTTCTTTGGAACTGGGATAATTATGGCTGTTTTTAAGCATGATGGAACTCTAGCCAATTGCAGGGAGATGTTAAAGAACCTTGTCAGGACCCCTGTTACTTGGTCAGCGCAGGTTTTTACCACTTTCCCCAGCACCCCATCTGGACCAGCAGCTTTGTTGGGATTTATGGCATTCAGCACAGCTCTCACTTAATGTTAATGCAGGGTGAGTGGCTGGAGATTAGAGGGCCTTTGAGCTAGAGCCACAGAGACAGGTCTTTTAACCTCAAAGTGGGCAAAGAAGCTATTCAGCTCTTCAACCAGCAAGGCATCAGCATTGGCTATTTTTATCGAATTTCCCTTATAATTGGCTAGATGTTGTAGCCCAGCCACATCTGTCTTGGGTTATTATCTGCCAGATGCTTCTCTACTTTTTGTTTGTATTTCTGTTTAATACCTCTCCTCACGTTTGCCCTGGCCTTGTTGTATTCATCTTTGTTTCCTGCCTTGAAGGTGGAGTTTCGGGCTCTCAGAAGTGATTGTACCTCTGCTGACATCCAGGGTTTATGATTACTGTAAACTCTAATACACTTATTCACTGTTACATTGTCTGTGCATGTTTTAATGTATGAGACTCCAAATGTTCAAATATACTCTACTCAGTGGTCTCAAAGCAGAGTGCTCCCACCGGCCAGATTTTAACAGTTTTCCTGACTGGCCATATTCTTTTCCTAAGGGGGATATACTTTGGGCACAATAGTAGAGAGAACTGGTCAGGCATACTCAGTTGGGAAAGGGGGATTGCTCTATATGCCTGTCTTATGTTTGAATACATATAGTCTAGAGTGTTCTTACCTCTGGTGTTACGCTGCACATACTTCACAAACTTAGGGAGAACAGACTTTAGACAGGCTTGATTAAAATCCCCAGCCACAACAAAAGCGCCCTTAGGGTAAGTTTGCTGCTGCTCTCGATGCCATCAAGTAGCAATAATAATGTATTATTGCTGAATCCATTCACTGCATTTCAGTCTCTCAATGTTTTTATTTGTCATTCTCTGTATGTGGTGGGATTGTTTATGAGTTATATGCTGCACTGATGTGTTGAATGATGTGGTGGAGAGAAACACACTATAAATAAAAAAATGTATTAATTTTGAGGCAAAGTTTATTTCCATAGTGCCTTAATGTTGAAATTTATTAGGCCTGTCCTGCATTTCTAATTCACTCTTTGTGCTTTGAAGCAGCTTAAAACACACTGTGGGTCAGAAGTATACTTCCCCTATTGCAGCTTTCAAAGCAACATTTGACAATCAGAAGGAATACGTCGCCTTAAAATCTTTGCAAAAGTACATTCTATTTATTATACATATCTTATACATTATAATATAAAATATTTAGCAATTTTAAGTATCTCCTGCTCTACTTTTTTAAAAAGAAAACTTTACATATAAACCATTGTTGTTTTTCTCATCAAATATGCATTTTTACCTTACATTAAGAACATAAAAACTTATTTATAACTCTTTGCATATACAATGCACCATTTAGCATATTTATTAAAAATTACAGAACAATTCTATTTGTATTTGGCCAGAAAATCCATCACTTTCAGAGAATTTCATTCTCACATATAGTTACAGAAATGCAAAGATATACATTTTATTTGTTTATTTTATTATTAGACCTCTATGCTGCCCATCTTGCACTCTAGAGTCAAGGTGACTCTAGGTGGATTACAGCCATGTGATTAAAATACCATATAAAACAATATGTTAAAACATTAAAAACAATAAATAAGAACCTTACATTTAAAAATTCAGATAAAATTTGATTAACCATGATAGAAAAGAAGGGGGCAAAATGTGCATAGAGAGGAGCTAAGGTCTAAATAAATGCTATAAATCAGAATATAACTATATGAGGAAAAGAAAAAAAGAAATGTGTTATTTCAAGCTACAGGAACATATTTTGTGGAATTATTTTGTAATGCAGCCTTCCTAAAAATCTTGCCCCTCAAGATAATCCAAACATTGTACCAGAATTTATGGAAATAGATTATATATTCTTAAAAATATTACATTATTACATTACTAAAAACGTGCTTTTTTTTTTACAAAAACTATGTGAATTCTAGATTTTTAGAACTATATATTATCCACTTGTGCACTCTGTCAGGATATAACATAGTGTTGGTAAATTCTCTGTCTAAAAAAATACATTTTACAAATATATTTTCTTTGAGCATTTCATGAAATTAATTTTCCCCTTAGTTATTCAACCTCAATCCTGGCTTCTAAAAATGCTTCCCTATCTTCTAGGTATTTCTTTTTTAAGAAAACTAAACCAATTATTCATGTGTTAAGTTTCTCTTTGAAGTTACTGATAAATAATTCCCATTATTTTCAACAGCTTTTGAATCTTGATAGTAAGACTTTTTGAAGTACAAGCTTGCTTTACAAACTAAATGATCAAGATATGTTAATTGATTGTAAAACATGTTCTTTAGGCTTGAAGTGCTTAGAATGAAACATAAAATGCTTCTGAAACAAAACCTTCAAACAGATTATGTAATTTGAAGGGACTGACATATTTTATCTGTACGGATTAATTTAATTTGATCTTTTCACTTTGAAGTTGCATATACATTGTATTCAAGGCAAAGAACTCTTTTGGGAAGACTTCAAAAGAAAACTTGAGTAATAGCAAGCATATAACAGCTAGTCCTAAAACAAAGAAATTAAGAACTTTTGCCCATATATTTTTTAATAATTTATCTGCTATCATAGATCACACAGCTCTTGGTAAAGAATGCTGTTGGATGACATCTGGAAAAACTGTCATATAAAAAGCTAAAATTTCAACCTGCTTCCACGTGGATTAAAATAATTCTTAGTTCATCAGATTTCCCAATTTTCTCCAAACTTGGTTAAATAGTCAAACTTGGATTTTCCAACTCTTTTTCAGCACTTAGGACAGCAGTCTCTTCTTTCTTGCAAAGCAACTCAGTATTTTGAACCAAACCCAAATTGCTTCTTTTGTATTTTGGAGAAAAGAAAAACTTCTGCCTTACAGTAACTGGGAGTATCAGTACTGTCCTTGGTCTGTTATTGGAAAACCTATCATGGAACAAATAAAAATTGGAGCTTCATAAAAATATTAACAATAGTGTAAATGTTAATAGTCTCAGATCACTGAAAAAATAGTTGCAATTATTCACTTTTTCTTTTATTCTTTTATTCTTTTCTCCTTTTTTCTTCTTTATATTAGTTTGTGTTAGTTTTTATCCTTGTTTAAAAATATGTGTGCATATGTGTGTGTAAAATGTCTGGGTGTTCAAAACTATGGGCAATTTACTAAAAGTAGTGTATGGTTTTGCCATTAGGTACCAGTTTACCTTTTGTCTGTTTCTTGAACTGAACATATTAAAATCCAAATTTATTTTTCATTAGCTGCTCAGGATTATAGGTACCTGTACCTGTATGGGATAGAGGACTATATAAATTGAATAAATGTATAAACAAATCTTAAATAAATAAATAAATAAAAATAATTATAAATAAATACTTCTGCCAGTTAGCATTAGATGTTCATAGTCTACTTAGCCACAATCCTATATATAAAACAGTGCTTCAATGTGTGGTTGGTAGCAATTGTGGTCTAACACCATGTAACAAAACTTCAGTACCTTGAAGTTGTATGATCATAGTAATTTAAGGAAGAATAAAATCCAAAGCATTTATAAAGAAATATGTGCTAAAATTGTAAAACCACTTGGTGGCAGCAAAAATCTATTATAGAAAAACTGAAATAAAAAAAATCTGGGGAGGAAGGTCGGGACAAATATGGTTGAGATTCCCCAATCACCATTTTTATCCTATTTGGTGAAATAAAAGGGCACATTCACAAATAATTGTTGTATTGAGAGAGAAAAGGGGAAAAAAGGTGAGTGAGAGGAAGGAAGGAAGGAAGGAAGGAAGGAAGGAAGGAAGGAAGGAAGG
>WNWU01000058.1:2741064-2758984 GCA_012654045.1 Ptyas mucosa | reverse complement strand
AGGAAGGAAGGAAGGAAGGAAGGAAGGAAGGAAGGAAGGAAGGAAGGAAGGAAGGAGAAAAGAAGGAAGGATGGAAGAAAAGGGATGGAGGGAGGAAAGAAGGAAGGAAGGAGAAGGAAGGAAGTCACAGTGTCCACATTTCATGGGCATATGATCAGGCTATTTGCAGAGTCTTCTCCATAGCAATAACTAATAAAATAATGTCACTCTTAAATAAATGAGTAAATAAAATAATGGAAATGTGAAGTTGATAACATTTGAGTTAGTTGAAGCAGCCAAGAAAGAAAAAAGCAAAACAGCCTACCTCTATCTACAGCTGCATTTTTTAAAAAAATAACTTTTCCTCGCCATGCAATCCCATTTTGTTGATTTTATTAGGATATCTATAAACTTTCCCCTTTAACAAGTTATCAAGAGAATAAGAAATGAATGGAATCTATCCAAATCATGAGACCTGAGAGAATAATTTAAAAAAGAAAATCTAAGAAAATAGGAAATCTTAGAATAAGCCTAGTTTAAAGCAAAAATGAAAAGTCAGATTTTTGGAAAATGTAGGCTCTTACACTTTTAGGAAAAATAAAATAGATTAATATGTGCACAGAGCACAGATCCTCAATTATAAAACATCAGGTTAGCAACTCTTTTTATCATGAACTGGTCTTTAAAATCTGTTTACATTGTTTTATTCAGCAAAATCCATTCAGTTAAAAAAAGAGCTAATGTGATTTGTACTAGGAAAAAGGTCGGTGAGAAGAAGGAAGGAAGGAAGGAAGGAAGGAAGGAAGGAAGGAAAACCCAAGTTCAAGTCCACTTAGAGCTATAGAAATTCACAGGATCATTTTAGCCATTCACAGAGATCCAGATACTTTTGCAGAGAAAAATATGGGAACCTCCTGACTGAAAGCAACATATAAAGTAATGAAATTAATACAGGTAAATAAATCAACAAATATACAGTCTCAGACATGCATTCAGAGAAAGAACTCAAATAGATATTTCGGAGTCCCTCAGTTTGGTCTGAGCCCT
The DNA here is from genome assembly GCA_012654045.1 of Ptyas mucosa. Taxonomy (NCBI): domain Eukaryota; kingdom Metazoa; phylum Chordata; class Lepidosauria; order Squamata; family Colubridae; genus Ptyas; species Ptyas mucosa. The sequence continues at coordinate 2,757,958 of WNWU01000058.1, read as the reverse complement.
GACACAATATTGTGTCCCAATATTCCACAATATTGACATTTAGAAAAAGTGTGAGGGTGTGGGGGTGTTTTAATGGTAGCATTTTCCAAGTTTAATAGAGCAAAATGATTCTTCCAGTACTTCAAAGATCAGCAATTTAATCAGCAACATTCAACTGCATAACAGTCTGCTGTCTGCAGCTCCTCAGTCTCAGAAGCATAGGCATAAATGACAAGATAATCAAATATAATTTTTGTGCTTTAAAAGAACTCTTCGATGTTGCAATAAATTAGAAGGAGCCTTTGGAAGCAGAAGTGTGCAGCCACCTTCTCTGAAGGTGAGAGAAAGAAAAAGTCTTGATTAATCTTAAGGGCTAATCATCACTTTTGTCGGATGAAAGGAAGACATCTGAGATAATAAATCGTTTAATCCCTAGACTATCAGAAAACTCTTTGTTCTTTTTACTACAAAAGTGTAACACAAAAGCTTCCTTAGAAATAAATACTGTATGTGAAGGTTAGGCTTTTAAGTTTGGCACTCTCCCGAAATGAATGAATACAGATATACACAAATGTGCATACCAAGAGTCCATTCAGAACTAGATAACTACATACATTTGGATAACTAGATACATTTGGATAACTAGATAACTACATACAAAATTGATAAAATGAAATGAGCTCTCCCCCTGGGCAGGATTTTGATCACATCAACTTTCATCTTCCCTAAGATTAAAAGGCCGCACAAGAGGCTCAGTTCCCATTGAGATCTGGGTTTTCCGATTCTCGCAACAAAAGATCAAAAACCCCGAAAGGACCCACCTCGGTAATCAGAAAGAAGCGGAGGAGGCGTGGCGGCTGAAGAGCACCCATCAGAGATCTGGCTCTTTTCAAGCATCTGTGAAAGAATCACATCGCTCGCATCCCGCTTGGGGTGATGTATGGGAAGGCGGAAGATAATTAATTGCTGGTTCTCGTCACCCCTTCCTCGTGGTGGTGCGGGGCGCGGGGGGTGGGGGGCGCAGCGCAGGGTGGAGAATTGCATGAGAATAGGGAACGTGTGGAGGACGTCGAAAGTCGGACAGTTTGTTGACATCAAAGGCTGGCAAGATTAGGCAGTCCAGGTATAAAAACTGCCCAGTTTCTCGGCGGGCTATTGAGGGGACGGAGGCTGGAGAGAGGAAGAGAAGAAGTTGCTCGGAGTTGCTCCGGAGAGGGACGGAAAGCGCGAGAGAGAAGCTTTGCAGAAGAGAAGATAGGAAAGGGAAAGGAAAGGAAATTCTTGCGCTCCTGCCAAGCCCGCTCCGGAGATGTCTTCCAGATTCACTTCGATCCTGAAGCGGGCCTATTGGACCCTGGCATTCCTGAACCTGTTGGTCAGCTTCCAGCCTGCCGTTACCGGCTTCTCCCCGCAGCGACCCGAAGAGCCCTCTGCCGCAGACCCTGTCCGCCTCCGGCACCCCAGAGCCGCGTACCCGAGGTATATGCTGCACCTCTACCGTTCCCTGCTTGACGGCAATCACCTGGGTCAGTCCACTGCCGAAGCCTTGGCTTTGAAAGAATCCGATTCCATCCTCAGCCTGGTGGCTCGAAGTAAGTTCCGCGGTTCTCTTGATCTAATAAATAATAATAATAATAATCTAAGAGGGATAACAGGACTGGGCTTGTATTTAGAAAGGGGTGATAGGGTGACTGTGAGGTTCCAGACCCTCGTCCCCTATTCCTCGTTGTGGATTGCGGCCCCCACCCCGACTTTCCCCCCCTCCCCGCAGTCGTCTACAGAGGAGAACCAATCCACATCCTTCACTCTTTTGACATCCTGCAGATATTCCTGGGTGGGAATGGGGTACCAAAGTGACAAACTCTGCACCTTTGTGTATTGGGAGAGCCAATATATGCAGGTGATTCATGAAGGATTCCCTGGAAGGTTGCAGGTAAAAATTCCCCAGAGCCAAGGTGGGCATGGAGTGGGAGACACTAACCTGCTGGCAGGTAAAAGTGAAAGGAGCAGATTAGCAGGTTCCTTCATTGCTTTCAAAGGAAGGGAACGCTGGCTTGCAAAAGCACCCATTTCTTAGACAGCATGGGCAAGTCCACTTCAGTAACATGACTGGGTTTCCACATTCCACAGAGAGGGTCCTTGTCATGTGTCTCTGCACTCATTCTTCAAAACACATATGCTCAAGCCTAACCTTGGTTGCAAAAAGCAGAATGGTAACTCCTTCCCTGATAAGTTGGTTCATACTACAGTAGTTGGGTATTTCTAGGCCACTGATACCTGAACCCATGTTAGCCTAAAGTATTATATATATAGAAGCCCAGAGGAATAGCATGAACAGGTTCCATGTGCACCATCCTCATATGGAAGCTCACACACATATATATTCACAGCCCTGAACCACTCAGAATGTAGTAGTATGAGTTGGTGGAATTCATTCTAAAAATCTGGATGGCTCAGTGGTTAAGGCGCTGAGTTTGTCAATCAGAAAGGTCAGCAGTTCAGCAGTTTGAATCCCTAGTATAGATCTCCTGCGTGAGCAGGGGGTTGGACTAGATGACCTCCGAGGTTCCTTCCAACTCTGTTACTGTTATGGGTTCTTATTGCTTACAAGATCAAATATGATTCAATGGCTTGCAACTTGATGAAAGAAAGGTGGTCTAGAAACACAAAATATAAATCAATCTTATTGGGTTTCATGGTAATTAATGGAACAGTCATGCTTTGATTATCCCTTCCCACTCTTTGTAACATCCTTGAAAAGCTGTAATAATACATTAGGAGTTATTTTAAAAACGTTAAAGTGGAAAAGGAATGGAGGGAAACTTCCATATTTGATAGCATCATAGTGGACTTTGGAGAGCTGAACAGAGCAAATAGGAAAATGTGGTAGTTCACACATCTGAGAGTTAGAGGCACGAGTATCCAGTCGTATTGCATTATTGTCTGGTTTGGAGCCATGATTACTTGAGAACAAGAAGGCAGTGCAGAGACTGGTGAGGATGGCAGAATTTAATTTAATTTAATTTAATTTAATTAATTCAATTTATATGCCGCCCTTCTCCAAAGACTTAGAAAAGATTATTGGTAGTTCACTTCCTTCTTTTCAGGGCATATCATGTAAGCGATACTTGAGCAGGGTCCTTATATATTCCAAAGAAAGTATATATATCAACTCATACACATACATACATATATGCATGTATAAAACATGTGTATATGTGTGCTATGTATGTGTATAGATGTATACTTTCTTTTGAGAGCAGGCAACAGAATTTTATTTTTAATGTGTGCCAGTGTACTAACAGTAAAAAATGACAATAAAGATTATCTTATCTATCTATTCATTGCAATAACTGCCACCAATCTCAATGAACAACAGAGTACTGATGCTGGCTGGTTATTATTTTAGTTAATGTTCTCCAGTTGGGGAGTCTCAAGGTGTAATGACCAGCTCCATGCCATCCCTAGATACCTGATCCTTTTGATTGGATGTAACTCAGTTAATCCTGGGATTTCTTAACACACACGTAGACCCAGGCCTCTAACTCTCAGATGTGTGAACTACCAACTTTCTCCCAGTCTTTCTTATTTGTTCTGTTCAGCTCTGCAAAGTCCATTATGCTGCTATAAAACATTGAATTCCCCCCCCCATCCCTTTTCCACTTTTTAAAACAAATCCTAATAAATGATTACAGCCTTTCAAGTATGTTACAAGGAGTGGGAAGGGATGATCAAAGCAACCCAGGATGTGGAATCCAGATTTCATTGGCATTTAATAAGATCTGGTCTTTGAACATCCACAACCCAATTAATTAATTAACCAATACTGGATATTAAGAATTAGCTGGAAGACACTGAGGTGTGAGCAATAGTTTGCAGAGATATATGGAGCACTATTGGCAAGCCCAGGTTAATATTAATTGCTTATAAAAGTTTTCCCCCCAGAAGCTTTTCCTTCTTGTAAGTCTTAAGTACAGACTGCCAATGTCTTTAGTTGTGAAACACAAAGAGAATAATTCACAAAACAGTTTAAAAACATTTTTTTGCCTTTTATCTATTTCATAAATGTTACAACTTCATAAATAGGTTATTGCTGTTCTCCCCATATTGCCAGTTTGGACAAGCAGAGACTGCGCCCTCCCCCCCCCCCCCCCCCCTCTCTCTCTCTCTGTGTGTGTGTGTGTGTCTTTGGATCAGAGTGACTCCTGGTAACTCCCTGGACAAGTCCTTGCAATTTTCTTAGCAAGGATTTTCAAAAATGGTTTGCCATTGACTCCTTCCTAGGGCTGAAAGTGGGTGACTGGCTCAAGGTCACCCAGCTGGTTTTATGTTTATGTTTAAGTTAAAACTAGAACTCACAGCCTCCTGATTTCTTGCCTGATGCCTTAACCTTAACCTTAAACTAACTCTCAGCAAAGTCTTGAGTTGAAAGTTAATGGCTTGGCTACTAGGGCAACCTTTCCAGTATCGGACAGAGGCTGGAGGCATAATTTGCAGCCCATTCTCTTAGATGCCAACCAAAAGAGCTAATTAGCAAATTAAGAATCCATTGTTTTGTGCAATGGTTCTTAAATTCCTAAATAAGTGAGAATGCACACTAATGTCTTGATTGTTATTGATGATCATGGAATTCACATGCTTACCTTGGTATTTAAGTCTCATTCTTTTTTGGTGAGACAAAAGCATGGATTAACATGCTCTGATCTTTCTAACCTGACTGTAGTTTAGCTAAGAAGCAGGAGGTGGCAGAGAAGTATTCCACTTGGTTCCTTCAGTAACTTATTTGATCTTAGTGCCTCAACTTAGATAAGGAAGATTCTGGGTCCTTGCTTAAGCATGATTTATAAATGAACTGCAATTAGCTTTCTCCCCCTTCTGTTCAATCGTGGGTTTTTTTTTCCAGGGATTGCCTGGACAAGTCCCTGTGATTTTCTTGGCAAGGTTTTTCAGAAGTGGTTTGCCATTGCCTCCATCCTAGGGCTTAAGGAAAGTGACTGCCCCAAATTGGCTTTGTGGTTAAAGCAGAACTAGAATTTATGGTCTCTAGATTTCTAGCCTGATGTTTTAACCACTAGGCTAAAATGGCTTTCTAGGATCACAAAATAAACAGAGGTTGGAACTATGGGTTTGTGTAAAGGTTGACTCAGCCTTCCATCCTTCCGAGGTGGGAGAAATGAGGACCCAGATTGTTGGGGGCAATATGCTAATTAGGATATTGTCTTTGGTGTAAGCCGCCCAGAGCCCTCGGAAAGTGGGCGGCATAGAAATATGAATAAATAAATAAATAAATAAATAAATAAATAAATAAATGTGTGAACAATCAAAAAGTATTTAGTTTAACATACTCCCCTTTAAATCTTGAGCTATAGTGATGAAGATTAAGTGATGAGAATATTGGAAGGATATGAAGCTTTGAGAATGAGTTTGATCTCGTGGTTAAGGCACCAGGCTATGCTCTTTCCATTAATTTGTAACTTCGTTTAGGAACTGAAAACTTTTAGGAAAAGTAGCATGAATGGATTGGTGAATGTATGGATTTTACAAACTGCACTCATCTTTGAATGCAAACAATCAGAAAAATTAATTCCCCAAGTTTGATCTAGGAGAGGAGACATTATATTGAGCAAATATAATAATGTCCCGATTACAAATTTGAACATACATAGCTGCACATTCTTTCAACATCACATTTTCCTTCATTAATTTTATTTCTCATTGAAATATCTTCCTACTACACGGTATTTTTGGAATAGTTTTGGAATCTATGCTAACATTTCAAAGCATTAACTTTATTGTGTAATTGCTATCCGTCTGCTGTCTTCCAGCTTCATTCCAATTTGGGGACCATTGGGATTTCTCCTTTGACATGACTTCCATCTCTCGCAGCTATGATATCAAGCTGGCACAGCTCCGGGTTCATCTACTGACTTTCTCTCAATCTAGAAATATCACTGTGCATATTTATCACAGCCACAACTACACATGTTATAGGAATCAGACTTGCACAGATAGGATGTTTCTTGGTTCTTTTGTGAGTAGCCTCTCCCTTAGCCATTCACCCTGGAAAGTCTTCAACATCACTAGCTTATTACATCTTTGGCTCCACCAAGGGATGCCATCAGGCATTGAGATTCCAGAAGTCCCACAGCAAGACTGGGAAGAGGGGAATATATTTGAGGACAATAGTAACCCAACAGCAGGTACATTCCAGGATAAGCATGCCCATAATAATTCTAGAGAGGATGAGAAGCATTTTGTCCACAATAGGCCTGATAGAGCGCTCTTGGTGATCTTCTCCAAAGATAAGGAACCTATGGAGCCTTCTCAGGGTTCAAGTCTCATTAAAACTGTAGAGATGTCCAAGCATGTTCTGTTTGATAACACAACCAAAGAAACTGGAGGACGTCGCCATCGTAGGAACAGGAAACAAAAACAAAGAATTAAACTGAACACTCTCCAATCCTCCAAGTGGGCAGAAGAAGGCAGATCTTTATGCAAAAGAGTCGATATGATGGTGGATTTTGATAAGACTGGCTTTGGAAGCTGGATTGTGCATCCCAAGAAGTATAATGCCTATCGATGTGAAGGAGAATGTCCATCACCTGTTGATGAGACCTTCAAACCAACAAATCATGCTTATGTTCAGGTATGAAGGAGTGTGGGTGGGACTTGGTAGAGTAATAATTCCCAGTTCTTTGCAGAGGAACTGGAAAAGTAAGGTTTTAAGAAGCAGTAGTAGAATGGCCTTTGTCTCAAATTATGCACATGCTTGTTTATAATATAGACTCACATTTAGAAGTACCACTTTACCTTTAGAAATAAGGGGGCCCATGTTGTTTTGTGAAGCAAATTTTAAGGATGCTTTGTTCAAACTTGTTCAAAACACAACATTGAAAGTCTGCAATCCATCCCACTGAGCATAAATAAAATCAGAACAACCATTGACTGAACAAGTGAACTTTGCTGGAAGAAATAAAAGACCCTTTTCCTTACTGAATAAAAGTACAATTGTTGGTTTGATTGGCATATCTGTCTAAAAGCAGAATACTTTTGATGGCTGAGCCTTCTGAATGTGTTGGTGATTCCTCATGTGAATCAGAGTCTAGCCAGGCATTCTTGGTTCTCTCTGAACTTGGTTGTTTTCTTACAAATTTTTCATTACCCAAACTAGGTATCATCACCAGACTAGCACTGATGATTTACCTAGTTTGGGTAATGAGATGTCTGCAAAAAAACAACCCAGCTCAGAGAGAACCAAGGACCCCTTATGTCAAACCTGAGTTATAAATATTCTCCTTTATTGAAATCAGGATCTGCCAGTTCATAATAGTAAATCCTCTTGATCTCTCTAGGTCCATTTTTACTGGTGATGCTCATGATTTCCTCTTCTATTTCACAGAGCTTGCTGAAGGTATACCAGCCTAACCGAGTGCCCTGCCCATCCTGTGCTCCAATCAGGTTAAGTCCATTGTCCATGCTGTATCATGAGAAGGGAAGAATAAAGGTCCGTCATCATGAAGACATGGTAATTGAAGAATGTGGCTGCAACTAATGCTTATGGACTATTGCTGGCTGACAAATCGGAGTCTTTTGCCAGTAACTTCCCATTATTGCACATTTTATGGTGGAGGACCAAAGAATTTTTGCTGGAGAAAAGCAAGAAGCATATTCCTCAACACACAGAGATCAAGTTGTTTGTCTAAAGTCTTGTCTGTAGCATTCTTAGCAGACCAGGGGTTGAAGTAGGCACATGGGCTGGATAGCTTGCTTCAGGCATTTCATAAATAAGATAAATGTAACACTCACCCTGTAGGAGAACTCCACCAACAATTTCTATTTTTACAAGATGAACTAGATTCAAAGCCTGTTCAAATTAAATAAGGATGGTCAATGCAAATGTGTAAGACTTTATTAGCACAGTGAGAGTCTATTTTAGTGGAACCTTTCCAAGATCTTCTTACTACCTGGAACTTGTGCCAAAGAATAGAACTGTGACTCCTCAACCCACCCCAAAGCATAGCATTTGTTCTACATCCCACCTTGTTGGCCCATAAATGGGGGGGGGGGGTGTTTTAGTGAAAGATTCCTAAGCTTTAATTATTGTGATGTCTTCATACTGATATTGTTCTGAACATCACTTGCTGGGGAATAAGTGTGGAAGGAGGTTATTGCTTTATGTTCTGTTTGGGGACTTGTAAAAATATAGAATGGGCTTTAAAACATCTGATGGGATAACTTCGTATGCTGGATCTCATGGACAGCCGATTTGATCTAGCAGAAGTCATATAACTTTAACTTTAGGTAAGTGATCCTTTCAGAAAGTTGGCATGAGTCAATGAATGGGGGGGAGGGGGGAATGTCCCCAAATTTTGCCTGCTTTACCTCTTTCAAACTGAGGAGGGAGAATATGTGCTTTTGAAATTTCCTTTAAAGGAAAATAAAATTTCCATAACTTTTGGAGATGTAATATGGTATTTTTGCACTTGATTAGTTACAAGGTTGCTTTGGATGAATTGGGCGAATGTACTTTTTAAAATTTTTTAATAATCTCTCCAGAAATCTTTAGTTTTTATCTGCTTTAATTAAACTGCAAGGAAATCCCTCAGCATTCATACGGGGCTTTTTTAATTTGGGAAGCTAGTGTGGCCAGAGGTTATAAATTAATGAAGCCGCATGTCACAGGGAACAAGGATACTAGCAATGCCATCCTTTGACTTCTTCCCCAATCAAACCAACTGAAAGATTCAGAAGAGAAATTCAGAAGAAATACTCAATCACTGTTTCAAGCGACTGAAAAGGTATTTAGAGAAATGAGAGGCAGATATTGGTACAGCATTCATATGAGTTCATATATTTATTTTAACTCTTTACACTTGAAGGGATACATTAAATTGCTTTGAGAGGTAGTTTCCTGATACCTAGAAACAATTAAGGATGTCCTAGATCAATCACATGTATGTGGACAGGATTGTTGAATGAGCTATAGTTAAATAATTTTGAATAACCAAGGGTATAGTTGGTGCTGTTAACAGAATTTGTAGTAATTAAACATCATTGATTGTATTGTTGACATCATTGCTCTAAAATAAATGCAAGGTAGAAAAATAAAAGCTGGCTGTTTTGTTTTGATAAGAACTTAATATTCATCATCACAAATGGGGATGTAGACATCACAACGTATTTTAAGAAACTGGCGAAGGAATGGATCCCAACATTTTAGATAGATAGATAGATAGATAGATAGATAGATAGATAGATAGATAGGTAGATGAGTTCAAGAATTATAAAATGAAAACAACAACAACCAGAAAATGGTAAGCAAAGGATAATTTGGCAATACGCTAACTTGGCTATGGACTCTAAAGGAAACATTGAGAGATGTTACACTTCTATTATTATTTTTTAAGAGAGAAGTAGAGCATCCAATCTGATAATAAAAACTGGGGTTTATAAATATTTTGAAGAAAAAAGATTTTACAACAAAGTACATATATTTTGGCAGTGCAAGTGGGAGGAGAGAGGGACAAATGGTATTTGGACTGAACAAGAGAAACTTGACACCAAATGCTGCATTTTGAAGATCTCCTGTTCCTGTCCACCAGTCAGTCTTCAGTGCCCTCCTGTGGGATACGCCATTCCTTTCTCCAAACGGTTATTTCCCCAGTCTCCTCCCAACAATTATTTCACATTCCTTTTGTTGTTGTTTTTTAAATTAGCACATGCACGCACGCACACACACAAACATATTTCTCCCTTCTCCAAAAAACATCCCAACAAGGTGTAAGAGTGTTCAATAATCATAGAAAATTGACTTTTGGTTAAAAAAGAGTTAAAGAACTCTCAAACAATGCTGCAATTAACCGCACTTTGCTAACTTATAATTAGAGAAATGGGGAGGCTGTCTATTTATTTATTTTATTTTATTGAATTTATATTGCTGCTTGTCATGTTCCTTTTCCAATGTTTCTAGCAGCTCCAGCCAGCAATGGTAGTATTGCAGCCACATTAGATATCTATTGAGAGTAAGATGTTCCTCACTCCTGCATTGTTTGGGATTAGGACTGGGAAGTGCTGATTTTCAACCTCTCCATCCCTGGTCTTTGAAAAAGGACAAAATGATGGTATCCTGCTGCATTATGTTCTCCAACAAAGAAGTAAAGCTCAATCAATCCTAGACCATCTTCTGTAACATTTTGTTGGGAAAAGGAATTGTATTTATTTGCTTATTTATCACATTTATGAACTGCCTATCCCCCCCACAGATGGACTCTGGGCAGTGTACAAGAAATCTAGAGAACTCAGAAGCTTGCAGATTCTTTAGTGCTATTTTTCTTGATCTTAACAAAGATCTTATCCACCTGTGGATTTTAGAAGTAAATTTCCACTTGAATTTTCACAGAACAGTAAAGGGATGGATGGACAGTTTGTACCCCCAGAAGTATATCAGAGATCATTTTCAGCTCAGCATCCATGCAGTTATTGATGTAGGGTTGGAACTAAAAGGGAGGGTATTATGTATAACCCTCCCCCCAACATCTGCTGGAAAGGTAGGATAAGAATTAACAAGCAAACCATAGAATAGCAATATGCCCTCACTCTTCAGAACAGACCTATTTATAGGATCCAGTATGGTAGACCTTGAGCTGCCTGGTGTCTTATGTTCACAACCCTGTTTAGAGATTTAATCTCTCCGAAACTACAGCAGAACTTTCTACAATGACAACAATAGGAACATCTTAATTGATTTTAAAAAGTATTTCCTGCCTTCCAAATTAGAAAAACAAAACAAAACCAGGGATTTTTTTTTTAATGGAGAACTTATAGCAAACCATAGAAATCCATTCTAAACAATAGATCCTCTGGGTTTTAATTCCCTTTTATCAACAGCATGGTAAGCAGCTATCTACCCCAAGCCCTCCTTTGAAAGATGGAGAATATATTTCTCTTCCCTTTGGGACATGGCCTTTGATCACAAGTCTGGGCTCTTTTGTGTAATGGATGTTTGTTTAACCAAAAAAGATTCCCTCCCCCATCCCAGGAGAGTCTTCTTATCATCATGCGAGGTGGCGATTCAGACACTGGAATCAAATCTGCATTATGAGGAGGAAAACGATCATTCATGCTTCTAAACTGCTAATTGTCCTGACAAGAAACAAGGTAAATTAAAGGTCACTTCACATTCCTATGGTTGGCCAAGGAAACTGAGAAGCAGCTCCCCTAAATATTTTCCCTGCATCAAAACTATGGGTCTCCTCTGCATTTTTTACAATGTCTGGAATTTGGTTCTGTCTGGAAAAAACCAAGAAAAGGAAAGCTTTGAATAACAAAAGTGTCCATTTGTGGATGGAAATATCAAGCCCAGAGTTTGTAGAGCAAGATACAAAACATAGGCATAGATCTGGAGAAAAACTAGGGTCCAGCTTCTTTAATAGTCCTCAAAAAGAAGTGCTTTGCATGTCCAGGTGATTGGCAACTGCTAATTCACTCTAAATAGCATACACAAATGTTCACTAAGACATACATTACTGTATGTTGATCATCCATGTGAAACACTGAAGAAAGGATGAGAGGAAAAAGTAGAATCAAGTGGCATCACAGAGGGATGAACCAATAGAAACAGTCTCACTAAAACTTCACATATGAATCTGTTATGTTTGCCCCCTCCACTTGATGCCTCCTAATATGCTGTAAAACCATTCTCACTGGCCATGTTGGCTGGTGTGGGGAAGGCAGGCAGGAAATTGTGGCCGAGCCAGGCTGGAGAAGACTGCACTAGAAGGTCCATTTCTGCCCCTGTCCTAAATTCTTCCATTACAAAAGAGGATGAAATCTCTAGCTGCTTTCTCTAACTAGGGATGCCTTTAGCAATATGTATGTAGGAATGTAGATTCCTACCACCTACCATTGTTTGCACCTTTAGCACCTGTATTTTTATTGATACGTTTCTGAATATGTCTCCAAACTCAACTTATGAGCCTTACCCAATTCTTCCTATCTATATGTTTGTACCATCCCCATAAATTTGGCTAAATATCAACCAAAGTAAGACAGAACAAAAGCTAAAGATGCTAAAGGCAAATCTATCTATCTATCTATCTATCTATCTATCTATCTATCTATCTATCATCTATCTATCTATCTATCCATCCATCCATCCATCCATCCATCCATCCATCCCTGGTTATATGTATATACAAATATACAAATATGCCTTTAGCATCTCTACCTTTTGTTGTGCCTTGATTTGGTTGATATCAGTGGTCTACAAGTAGAAAGCCTCAGAAATGAAAGTAGCTTAATTTTACCAGAATTGAATCACTAATAAAGGAAAATTAAGTCCTGAGTATTAATTGGCTCCGGTTTCCAAGACACAGCTTCAGGTCAAAATTGCATTAAAATAATTCAAAATTATGAGGGGGATGTGCAATTATGTTCCATAACTTTTCTGCAAATGTGATATAGCAATGAGAATACTGCCACACCAATCATTATAAATTTATCTTTTTATTGATACCAATAACATAACTTTCCATTCATTTGTTGGTTTTTCATGTAACGTTTTCATGCTTTTTGCATGAAAAACTGACGAGCTCTAACATCAGATTAAATGTCAAGGATCCATCTGTATTTGATATCTAAACTGCACTTTTTGGCTTTTCTCTTGTGAACTGCAGTAGGATCATCCCTGGGGAGTTTCTAGCAGTAATTAGCAAGCATGGATGGACTCTATTTCCCTTGGTATCTTTTCTACATGCCTGCAATATCCTGGTAGAATCTCTCCCCATGCTCATCGCTCACTGCCCCACAGTTCAAAGGGAGATAGTCTAAATGCGAGTATAAGAAGGGAATTTTCAGTGACATGTTTGCACTAAGTGCTTTATAGGACCTAAGCAAATTTTCCACGTGTTTTTCATAGTCATCTGCCTTGCTGTTCTCAAAGTAAAGATAGATTTATACACTTCCATGTGGTACCATTGTCATTGTTCTACTCTACTTTGTCGAGAAGTTACGAGGCATCATGATCATTAGACACCTCCCTCCCTTGTAGTCAAATATAGCCAGTGGTGGGATTCAGGTAATTTAACAACCGGTTCTCTGCCCTAATGATTTCTTCCAACAACCAGTATGCCAAACTGCTCAGAAAGTTAACAACTGGTTTTCCCGAAGTGGTGTGAACTGGCTGAATCCCACCACTGAATATAGCCGCCTGTGTATAAATCTTTATTGTGAAATATCTTAAAAACTTTAGCCAACCAGCACCTTTATCACCTGTTTTCTAATTCAACTAATCAAATTATGTAAAATTAACACATTTTATCTCAGAGTTTGATAATTTCCCAAAAATTGTAGATCAATGTATTTAGCCAGGTTTATGGGGCTGGCACAAACATATAGATGGGAAGGGATGGATAAGGCCCATAAATTGAGTTTGGAGACATATTCAGGAACATGTCAATTAAAATTCAGGTGCAAAAGGTGGAAACAATGGTGGGTGGGAAGAATTTACATTCCTTTCCATGCATTAGAATAAAAAAAGTATTGATTAGACCAGCTTTCATCCTCTGCGTTGCTGGAGAATGGACTACATTGATTTAATGCTTGTAAGAATATCATGTGTTAAATATTTCGAATCCATGGGAATGACATTTCTTTGACACTCACAGAGTGCTAATCTTGTATTCTCACATTCCACCCCTCTTCCGGGAGTAACATATTGATGTGCTTGTTGAAGATCACTTATTCAAAAAGAAGGATGAGTGCTAATCAAGTGATTCTTTGGTCATCCTCCTTTTTAAATAAAGGTGAGGCAATTTGGACAGGAAATGTGGAATATTGCTTCAGCACTTCCAAGGGCTTTTAAGCCAAGATTTTACCTAATCTGCAATGTTTGTTTACCAGAATGGTTCTGATTTGGCTAATGGCTATTACTAATTTGGCCACATGGGAGCAAAGGTGAACCATACCCTGTGACAAACAGGATACTCTAACAACTCCCTCAAGGCATGTGGGAGTTGTAAGGTAGCTGGTTCATTCTATTCCTAATATCCTAATGTAGACATGTTCAGAGGAAGGAGAAAAGGGGCTGTCTTTGAATCTTCTGGGCAGCTGGACCGTTAATCAATTAGAATGGAGTAGTGTGAGCCCAGATACACCCTTCTTTTTTTGCGGCTAGACAGGGAAAGCCAGTTAAGTCCTAATGGTGAGTTGCTTTGACCCAACATGGAATTTCCTAGCTATAGACTAGATGGAACTTACATGATCAATGTGGTTTATTCTCTATTGTAGACCATTGGTATTCATGAATAATTTTGTAGTGCAGATTCTGTTATGTCTAATTTTATCTCTTAATGTTCTTTGGCTATATTTGAGGGAAATCTGGGCCACACATAACTAAGTTAAGTAAAAGCCAACCCCTCGTAATACATTATTAATATTGTATGGTGCATCCTTGAAGCTCCTTCTGAACATCTTGATGTGGTTTCTGGAGATTAATACTTGGCAGGAAGGGCAATCTTTTGAGCATAAGGGTATGTATGCGATTTTGTGTGTGTGTGGTATTTTCTTTTTCCTAATGGTGTGGAGATCATTGCCTTCCAATCCACATTTGCCCGTGTAGATAAACAAAGTGTGTCTGGGTCTCATCCCTGAGGCTAGCCTCCAAGCCTAGAGGAATAGCATTGGCCTCATATGCAGACAAAGTTTCACCCTGCTGTGACCCTACAACAATTAAGGCGTGACTAGAGACTCATTTGCAGAAGCTGTTGCCCCAAATGATTCTCAGAGAGGAGTGAACCTAACTTTTCTCCTCCCACCTCATGTTAAGCGTCATCTACCAAGGGCAAAGACATATGTGATACAGTGATTTAAAGAAGAAGGAAGGCTGTGATGCCACCCACCTTGCCAGCTCAGGAAAAAGGCTAACCCACACCAGTAGATCACAGTGATTGGAGGGACCCATATGTTTCCTTTTATCTACAAGGTGGTGGTGGTGTAAGTTGACACGGACCAATTCCAGTTGGTTTCCATTGGGTACAAACATGTGTTTTTGAGCAAGTGTGGGGGGTGTCAACCATATGATTTGAAGGACCATAATTCAGGGGGTTTGAGCTGATTCTTTGCAAGGTGAAAGTCCTGGGTTTAATCCATAGCACCTCCAACTCAGTCCAGGATAGAATCTTATCTAGAATGTTGAGATGTTACTTACTGCTGATGGGGGAAAGTGATGGAAATATAGGCCAACGTATCTGGAAGGAAGTAAATTGTGGAAAGCAGTATAGAGAGTAACAAAATAAACTGATCAATAGTTTGACTTGATCTAAGGAACGTCCTACATACTTAAACCACCAATGCTTATAAGGCAATGCTGAATTATTCTCACTGATCTTAATCTTGTGATTCATGAGGGAATCCTCCTCAGATATATTTATTGGAAGATGGGAACAGAGCCTATATGTCTACCACACTTCTTAACTCTCCCAGAATGGAGAAAGCTATTGTATGGTGGAACATTCCACCAATTGTGTTCTGAAGAGCTGAAGTCCACACAGAGCTTTACTTCTCAAGAAGACTTGACACCTTTCTTGATGACTGAATCACTGAACCTAGTCCTCTTTAGCTAATGGAGTCAGAGCTGGTTAGTTCTTGGATGGGAGATGGAAAATCCCAGGACTGTAAAGTAAATCAGAAAATCTAAAACTATCTGGAAGAAGGAAATAGCAAGTCACACCTCTATGATTACCAAGAAAAATACATGGACATATCATGATGTTAGCAGGAGTAAAGCTCTACTCAAAGCTGACTCTCTTCTTTATTTTTAGAGGATTAAGCATTCATCACTTGCCTTTCTGAACCAATTGAACATAAAATAAGTTATCTAGAGTTGCTCACCAAAAGAAAAAGGAAAAAAATGGTACTGAGGACAAAAAATGGTACTGAGGACCCTTGAAGAAAGTTTTCTACAGATTTAACTATTAGGACACATAGCTCCTTTGTACCTTTGAAACTAACATGTTTTAGTTTCTTCAGAGGTAAAATACTAGCCTGCTTGGTTGACTGGGTTCACACATCCCATTGGGTTAGCTTAAACTTGTTCTGTGTTTGAGTCAAGACTGGCAGAGCTCTATTGTCATTGTGCCAAAATTGACCACAAACCCAAGGCAAGTCAACCCCATTGTTATGCTTAAGAAAAAGCAGGAATCCAGACAGTGAATCTTTCTATCTCCTTGATCTCTAGAACTAATGCCAGAAAATCTTTCAAATCAATAAAAAGGCAGCTAAATTTATGCCGTGGGCAAAGGCCAGGCTAGATTTGGTGCAAAGTATTCCCTGCTGCATGGAATACGCAGCACTGGGTCAAATGTTTGAAATGCTGATTTGATTTTTGCATCTGAATAGAGATGAGGACACTCCTTGTGGCTCAAAAGAAGGCTGCGCTAAGGAGAGGCTGCTAACTCTACAGGGCCAGAGGACCCCTCTGCTTTCACATGCAGGAGGGAAGAAATCTGCATCAAACAACAGAGAAAGGAATGTCTGTAAGGCTCAGCCAGCCATTAAATGCTAGTTATGCTTTTCTCCCTTGAGGCATTTTCAACTCTGTTGTTTCTTTCAAATAGTGTAGCCCCACTCTTCTGAAAAATTTTGAGGCATCTAAAGAATCCAGTTCCTTTCAATGCTTGGATAAATATACATATGGTGATAGGGTGATAGAATGAATGAAATAAGATTGATGAGGAATTCAGGGAAAACTGATTTTTTCTTCTTGCTTTCTGCACCCATATTATCATCTGTCTGTCTGTCTGGCTGGCTGGCTGGCTGGCTGGCTGGCTGTCTGGCTGTCTCTCTGTCTGGCTGTCTGTCTCTCTCTTCCATCTATCTATCTATCTATCTATCTATCTATCTATCTATCTATCTATCT
>WNWU01000058.1:2688364-2741054 GCA_012654045.1 Ptyas mucosa | reverse complement strand
TCTATCTATCTATCTATCTATCTATCTATCTATCTATCTATCTATCTGTCTATCTGTCTATCTGTCTATCTGTCTATCTGTCTATCTGTCTATCTGTCTATCTGTCTATCTGTCTATCTGTCTATCTGTCTATCTGTCTATCTGTCTATCTATCTATCTATCATCTCTGAATATTAATATTTCAATCCAGCAAAAAAAGTATGTCACAATCAAAGTATCTCAGAGCTTTTAAGATTTTAACATACCCATAAAATATACGCTCACATCTGAGATTTTTTTCCTCTAAACTAGCAGACTTAATCTGAACTAAACTCTTCTAGTTACATTAAACATTCTTCATTTCATCAATTTATGTGTATATATTTTTGTTCTTGTTATTACAATTTTAAAAAATGATTTTTTTTTAAAAAAATCTAAAAATTATAGTTGAGTGATGTCTTGATTAGAAGAACCATGACTGCAAGCTTTTGAGGTTTCAGATGAAATTCTACAAATGTAGGAGACAGAACAGGAAACAAGAGCAGAGGCTAAAATGAGTCTACTGGTTCAGCCATAAAAAGTCAGATTTTTTTTTGAAATTTTTATGAAATGAAATTATGAGATATTGCTAACCAATAGATAAAATGACAGCCGATGATCATTCCAAAGAAATACAATTATATGTACTGTAAAATCTGGTATAACATATTATATATAATATATTCCATGCCTAGTACCAAGGTTTCTACTGAAAAAAGAGGGATAACAATTTACACACTCAGTATAGAGTAAAGATTATCCAAAATTAGAGTATGGAATAATCTGAGTCTCATATCTCACATTTTCAATAGCCAAGAAAGTCTTTCTGATGACCACACCTTCAGATAATTGAACCTTGCTGGTGGAAGTACAACATTAAGACCAGGAAATTCCTCCCTTATGCTCTTCCTTGCAGTAAATAATAGTGTTTGCTGACACTTTCTTAGCATGGTCAAATTTGGCATGCAAATGTCATAAGAATAAGTGATATATGTGATTTTAGTATATAGTTGGACCATGTATAATTGACAAATCTAATTTTATCATAGATTTTATCTGTTATTTATTATTTTATTCTAGAATTTTAAATTATACATTTATTGAGAATTTTTATTTGTTCTGGTCTCTCGTCTATGACTATAATAAAATTCTATTGATTGACTGAGTGATATATGACATGATAATAATATGATGTTTGGAAGCATTCTGGTATGCATACGAAGCTGTAGGTTCTCTAAGTCAGGTTGGATACTTAAAATGCACCAACACTTACTGCTAGAGTGGAAAACACTGGGCATTTTATTTGGTTGCCACCAGCAAAAATATATTTCCAACACAGCAAGCGTAGAGGTGATCACAAAATAAAGATGGTTAAAATAAGTTATATTGGCTAAGGGCTAGACATTTAAAATCCAGGGCAGGCAAACCATAAATGTTAAGCAAGTGTTATCTGCAGCAATATCTACAAATAGTTTGTCTGATCTTTTGCCAGATGGCTATTGTAACAAGAAATGACCGTTTGTTTTATCTTCCAGCTTCTAATTTTGTTTTGACTGCTACAATCAGCAGGAACAAGTTAGAAGTTACACATTTACCCAATTTATACTGGTAAGGGGGTGGAGAGGAAGATTCTTATCTTCTAACCCAACTAAAATAGATGTTTAGAGTCCTTACTCAGAAGAAACCATATTTAGCAGCACAGTCTGTTTCTAGCCCAACACTACCTGGTTCAGTCATAGCTATTCCCTATGGATGAGACAGCAGATTTCAGATGGGCCAAGAATCTGTCCCAGAAGGCAGATTCATAGAATCTCAGCTAACAGAATAACAGAGATGGAAAGGACTTTGGAGGTCTCAAAGGAGGAGACCCTTTACCATTTCAGACAAATGGTTGTCCAATTACTTCTTTAAAACCTCCAGTGTTGGAGCACCCACAACTTCTGAAGGCAAGTCTTTCCACTGTTTAATTGTTCAGAATAGGCCAGAATATTCAGATTCAAATCAGAATAGGACAACTGAAATCTGTCACAAAATATTGGCTCTTTCTAACATACCACAGTTTACTTTTAGTTCATCAGTTTATGTGGTTCTTAAACACCAGTTTCAGTTTATTCCTTTACTTTTCACTCAATTCAGCAAACGGAAATTGAACAGTGCCTCTGAGCAGTGAGTGAATTGCATCTTAGGGGGACTAATAGGGTTTCTACCATCTCTGTCTCAGTTTTTCAATTTGTTGCACCCATAAACAGGATCCAGGATCCAGGACTGGAAATTGAGTTTATTTATTTATTTTAAACATTTATATGGCTGCTCATTTTTCAACCATATCTTAGCCAGCCCTCAAATCAAAAATTAAAAGACATACAAAATCATTTTAAAACTATAAAACTCAACCAATTAAATTAAAACATCAACATTTACTTATTTAAAACATTTATAGCTTTATAGCTTATGGATAACAATAGCAATAGCACTTAGACTTATATACCGCTTCATGGTGCTTTTACAGCCCTCTCTAAGTGGTTTACAGAGTCAGCATATTGCCCCCAACAATCTGGGTCCATAGCTCATGTATTTCCTAAATAGATAGAAATACATAAAGGAAGGCAGAAAAAAAACCCTCCCATTTCAATCAATAGAGATTTTACCTCCTAACCATGAATAGAAAGAGGTTAAATGCTGATGGATGTATCTTTTAGCATCCTGCCTTAACAAAAATTTGCATTTTGCATAGGAGCAGACTTAACCTCAAGAGGGCACTCATTTGTAAATGATTTCTTGAGCACTGCCTTCAGTCTGGCAGATATTCAAGTGCTAACATGCCAGAAGTTGTTCATCTGACCCCTCAGGCATTTGAAATTCAGGGCATCATGGATTGTTTTAACAAGGGAATACACAAAGAAAAGGAGTTTAGCCAAGAATTTTACACTGGAGGATTTTTGCCAAAGATTATTTATGAGATTACCCAGACTGCACCTCTCAGCAACCCTTTAAGTTTCATCACTCTTCTCAGAAATAGAGCTAAATTAATTTATAATTAGGACTTAATTAAAAGCTGGGATGCAGAGATAGATGGATGTACAGTATGTATATGTTCATGTTTGTTTTTACGAGTATGGGAATATGGGCAGGAGATATGAGTATGGGAAGGAGGCAATTATAAGCAGTGAGGAAAGAAGAAAATAGAACACAAAAAGCAAAGTGTGTAACAGTTAATGCTTATAGACACATTTATAAAATTTGAAGAAAAACTCTAGCTTTGAAATGTAGACAGCTCCCTACATTCAAAATATCCGGTAAAGAAGGAAATCAAATGTGTTGTTCAAATGATCTTTGAATATATTGTATTGCATTGAACTTTTAAAGATTTTCTTTCAATTTCTCACAAGGTATCAAAAAAGGAAATAATATGCACTGTTTTTCCCCCCCAAAAAAGTTGATGCATCTCTGATGTCAATGGACAATTTACAAGCCCCATTCTCTCCTTTAGATTTTGTATGGCCAAAAACATAACAAATTCCAGGCTCTTCCTTCCCAAAGAGGTGAGAAGAAAAAATATTTGAGGGATTCAGGAGGTTCAACACTGAAAACATGATAGTAGAAAACAGCAGCAGTGTCCTCTTCCATCTGCATCTCTGGTAATTCTGACGTAACAAGACAGTTCCATAAGACCAAGTGAAGGATGATGATGTTATCCATTCAGTCATGTTTGACTCTTGGTGATTCTATAGGCCAGGTCTCTCCACATCTTCTGACTTTGCACTGCTTCTTTGAGTTGTTTTAGGCTCTGGCTGATGTCAGCTTTGATGGTGTCCAGCAGTGGTGGGTTTCAAATTTTTTTACTGCTGGTTCTGTGGGTGTGGTTTGGTGGGCATGGCATGGCTTGGTGGGCATGGCAGGGGAAGGATACTGCAAAATCCCCATTTCCTCACAATCAGCTGGGACTTGGGAGGCAGAGAATAGATGGGGGGAGGCAGTCAGAATTTTTACTACCGGTTCTCCAAACTACTCAAAATTTCCACTACCAGTTCTCCAGAACTGGTCAGAACATGCTGAAACTCACCTCTGGTGTCCAGCCACTGTGACCTTTGATGGCCTGGTTTCCTTTCACCACTAACTCTTTGGAGCATAATTGCTTTCTCCAGTGAATTCCCTTGCATGACTTGGCCAAAGTAAGTGAGACATAGTTTCGTGATTTTGTAAATAGCTAAATCCCCGGTCCTGTTGGGGTTTTGCCCAAATGGCATGGCATTGGCTCAATATATTTTGGTGGCTAAGCAAATAAAGAATAAATAAAATGGTCCATCTGCATATAGGAGCCAATAGGAAGTTGACTGGCAGTTTTACACTAATGAAGGAAACTCCATGGCAGCTGAAAGCAGCAAGCTAGCTTAGAAGGAACAAGAAATAAACCATGAAAACTAGTGACTTCTGTTTTCTGACATCTTGCTATGGTTCCCACCAAGCATTTGCCATTGGAGGCAGCTGTCTCATCTTGTCTAATAGCAGGGATGGCTATGGTAAGGCATATGAAGGCTGGTGGAAAAACAAGTGACAAGATTCCAGGGACATAGGTCTATTGCCATAAACACAATGAAATCTTAGCACAAGTTTGCAAAATGGGATTTCTACTCACATTTACTATGTAGGCACAGACCTGCCTTCCATTGAGGATCTGTATACTGCAAGAGGCAAAAAGAGGGCTGTAAAAATATTTACAGACCTCTCACATCCTGGACATAAACTGTTTCAACTCCTACCCTCAAAACAACGCTATACAGCACTGCACACCAGAACAGCTAGACACAAGAACAGTTTTTCCCCCGAACGCCATCACTCTGCAAAACAAATAATTCTCTGAACACTATCACACTATTTACTAAGTCTGCACTACTATTAATCTTCTCATCATTCCCACCACCCATCTCCTTCTACTTATGACTGTAATTTTGTTACTTGTATCCTTACAATTTATATTGATATTGCTTCCTGATTGCTTATTTGTACCCTATGACTATCATTAAGTGTTGTACATTATGATTCTTGATGAACATATATTTTCTTTTAGGTATACTGAGAGCATATGCACCAAGACAAATTCCTTGTGTGTCCAATCACACTTGGCCAATAAAAAATTCTATTCTATTCTATATAGAATGTAATAAACTGCCCATTTATACTTATTGCATAGTGAGATCAAACATGAATTGGGTAGAGCTGAAACATGCTGGAAAGCTAATCAGAAACTGGGGTCACAGATTGTGTTAAATCATTGTGTAATTACAACTAACCGAACAAACCATTTTCCCTTGGACTGCCTAACACATGATGCTCTCACAAAACTAAACTGATTGCACTGTGGCTTAATATGCTGGATTAGCCAGGCTGTTGCCTCCCAGGTACATTTGTACATTGTTTCAATATAACAACTGGGTGTGACTATGGTATTTGTTTTTCTTCCTGAACCCAGAAATCTAGCACTATAGCTAAGAAACAGCCCCCTCCATTTTTTTACCCCAAGAAAACATAGTGACAGATGGGAGCCCATGTTGTTAAATCATCTTTCAAAAAATATATAGACAATTAAGAGATCCTCAGGTTGAACTTGGGATGGCAAGGGTACCAAGATATACCCAGCACTAAAACTTACTGATCAGGTAGTTAATCTTTTTCTGGGTTCCCACGATCCATAGTATTGTAGCTTACAAAGGGTCGGACTTGGTTGTGATTCAGTAGATCAGGCAAGTGTAGCCTACTGCATGGAAATGTGTCCCTATTTTCCTTTCACATAATGGCAGCATCTCCTCTCCACAGGAGCATTGGCAACTATTTGATCTAGTGGTTAAGGTACCAGGCTAGAAACAAGGGACTGAGTTCTAGTCCTGCCTTAGGCATGAAAGGCACCTGGGTGACTTTGGGCCAATCACCAGATGACTGTGAGTTCCCATTCTGCTTTAGACATAAACGCCAGCTGGGTAAATTTGGGCCAGTCACTCTCCCTCATCCCAACACAGCTCACAGAGTTGTTGTGGTTGTGAGAAAAATAGCAGGAGGGAAAAGTATTATGTATGCAAGATAGAATTTGGGTCAGTCACCAGGACCAGAGATTTACTCTTCTGAGCTTCTGGACTCTGGAATTTCCCTGAAGATGGGCTCCAGCATGAGTCTGAGCTGCGGTGGCACAGTGGTTAGAGTGCAGTACTGTAGGCTACTTCTGCTGACTGCCTGCAATTTGGCAGTTCAAATCTCACCAGGCTCAAGGTTGACTCAGCCTACCATCCTTCCGAGGTGGGTAAAATGAAGACCTAAATTGTTGGGAGCAATACGCTGACTCTGTAAACTGCTTAGAGAGGGTTGTAACCCACTGTAAAGCAGTATATAAGTCTAAGTTTGGGACACATTGCCTTCATTCATGAGTTATTATGTATGTTCAACACTTTGAGTTATTTATACAAAAATAATAAAGGAGAGATATAAATGAACGATAAATAAATAAACCATCCAACCGCTTAGATTCTCCAAACTAAGCTCTTTCTAGAATTTAACTCCCAGAATTCTCAGAATTCTCAGAAATGGTTGTGCTGGCTGGGGAATTCTGCAGATTAAACAGAATGCAGAATGCTCATCACTAGCAATATACAACTGGCATGGGCAACAGGAAGGCTTGTGGAAAGAAAGGACACCTATTGACTTCATCCAAAACTCATACGCCAATTTTAACAGTTTATTTAATTTTCAGTACAGTGAAGAATGTGTACAGATCTACACGTAGCCCTGTAAAGAAAGAAAAACAAGGACTTGCAAGGCTGCCTGCTTGTCCATAGCAACATTTTCCCACCTTAAAGACATTTTTTTTCTTAGATTTTTTTTTTTTAAAGAGAGAAAGAGATGAATTTGCTTCCTCTAGCACATTCAGAATCGAAAAGAAAATGGGATTTTCTTTCAGGAGTGATATCAAACAATCTGCTGATATGGGTGAGTTGATTTCACCAGACCATTAAATTCTTACGGAATCTGAGGAAAAATTGCAGTGCAAAGCAATTGAGCAAGCATCTGACTCTTTTTTTTTTGTCACCAGGTTCCTCCTAGTCCTGCTACATTTCTCCAACTGGGTTGCTGATGTTGTAATAAAATTTTGGCCACAAACAATCACTCTCAAGAAGGGGGAGATTTACAGGCTATACAATTGATGGGGATAAGAGGACACCCGCTTATGTATTAATGAATGAAAGACAACTGATACTGCATTAATTGTCTACATCCAACATGATTACTTAAGTGTCCCTGCGTCAGTCTCTGGCTTCAACTCAACATTTATGGAACAAAGGCACTAAGATTTGAGGCACAGAAACAAAAAACAACCTTCCGTCTCTCTTTAGCATCCTTCCTCCCTGGAAGCTAAACACCCAAAAAACCCACCAATGTTTTCAGTCTTTAGGTACTAAGACATGTCCTCTTTTTCCCAGCTTTATTATTATTATTACTTTAATATGATGAACCATTTCTCCTGAAAAGCTTTGCATAGCGTGGGCTATTCTATAAGCCTCTCTCATTTTGGGAAGCGTTATTGATATCTCATCTTCATCAGGAATAAAACAACTCCTCTGTCCTCATGGGAGAGATTTCAGATATCTATGTCGAACTGGGCTTCTTCACCTGTGAAAGAGAGAAACGATTAACCAAAATGTCTATAAAAATTCTCAGTCATCCAGGTCATGGTTGTCCCAAAGATGCTTTTTCAAAAGGCAGCTGGACTTTGTTTTTCCTTGAAGACATTTTGCTTCTCGTCTAAAAGCTTCTTCAGTTCTTGGATGAGACGTGAAACGTCTTCAAGGAAAAACAAAATCCAGCTGCCTTTTGAAAAAGCATGTTTGGAATTGACAAAAATCTCAATTTCATGTGTATTCATTGGATGCCACATATGCTTGAAAGCATTACTTCTCAACGTTTTCCTTAACATAAAGAGGGATGAGAATCTACTCATTCCTGTTTTAACTGTGGAAATTCATTACTACTTCATATATATGAGTGTGACTTTAGGAAAAGGAACACATACATAGTAATTGACAATTTATAATCCTTCAGCAGTCCAGTCTGGCAAAGGACAATAGAATTATTGCTTTGAAAGCTGGTGGTTCAGAGGCAGTATAAGCCTATAATCTTTGCAAAATTTACTTCAATGTTCCCAGCAGAAAACAAAATATGCCCCCTTTTTTTTAAAAAAAACTCTTTTGGTTACTAGTTTCAATAGTAGTTTTGCTGCGGTAAAGCAGTCAGCAAAGATACTGAAAACTGGGGAATTCCAAGAAACTTCACCAATCTCAACTTGGTTCATTTGCAAACACAATCTATAATCATAGGACCTATTTTGCTCAGACAAAAAAAATACAGACCCTAAACAAACAAAAAGAAAAGACATAGGTACACTCAACATTCTTGGGACTAAGTCACAATTCTGACATGAAAGCTATCCTACTGTATTCTGAAAACAAGCTGTTAAGTTAAGCAGTTAAGATTCTTTTTTTCTGCACTACAGGTAGTCCTCGTCTTATGACCACAATAGAACCCAAAATTTCTGTTGCTTGTTAGTAGCAATAGCACTTAGACTTATATACCCTTTCTAAGCGGTTTATAGAGACATCATATATTGCCCCCAACAATCAGCGTCCTCAGTTTACCGATCACAGAAGGATGAAAGTCAACCTTGAGGTGGGAATCAAACTCCTGGAATGAGCAGTGACTTAGCCTGCAGTACTACATTCTAACCATTGAGGCACTGTGGCTCTAGTTTTAAGTGAATTTTGCCCCCATTTTATGACCTTTCTTGCCACAATTAAGTGAATCACTGCAGTTGTTAAGTTAGTAACACGATTGTTAAGTAAATCTGGTTTCCCCATTGACTTCGCTTGTCAGAAAGTCGCAAAAGGGATCACATCGTCCTGGGACACTGCAGCCGTCATAAATATGAATCAGTTGCCAAGTGTCTGAATTTTGATCACATGACCATGGGCATGCTACAATGGTCATAAATGTAAAAAATAGCCATAAGTCTCTTTTTCTCAATGCTCAGTGTAACTTTGAACGGTCTCTAAAGGAACTGTTGTAAGTTAAAGACTACCTGTATATCATCATGTATAAAGATAGATATTAGTTGATAAGCTTATTAAACATTTATTTCACTGAAATTTATTATTCCATAAATAATTTTCACAGAAGTTGTAAAGTGGGCATAGGAAAGTTTAAAAGAAAGATGAAATTAATTAAGGCCCTTCTTTGTCAAGCATGCCCTGCCTCACAGCTTCCAAGAAGATGTCTGTGGGATGTCCAAAATGAGGGAAGGAACACAAAAAACATCTCTGGTATTCAGACAGACATAGAGTTTCTGAACATGGGGGAAACACAGTCAACCAGGTGCTAATAGGCTGCACTTCCTCTATAATGAACTAATGTTCTTCCCTAGCATCTAAATCAGGGATGAAATTCAGCCGGTTTTATCTGGGTCAGGTGAACAGGTAGTGTCGGCTGCGGGAGGCTCTGCCCACCTGTGCGGATGTCATGATGTTGCTTTTTTGCAACATTTCACTTTTCTGCGCATGTGCAGAGGGCGCATGTGTTGCTTCGCTCATGCCCGGTGCGCACACATTTGCAAACTGGTAGGGAAGGTAAGTAAATTTCACCCCTGATCTAAATCACTCATCATTTAGTAGGAAATTCTACACCAGGGCATCCAACTTTGGCAAATTTGAGATCTGTGGACTTCAACTCCCAGATAGTTACTGATGCAGAATTGTGTAGGGAATTTAAATGGGACTCCACAGGCTTTATGCTCCTGGCAACAGTTATTCTAGGAAATCAGATAGAGTCCTAGGCCTGTGGCTATAGAGCCAGATTCATCTAGTGGTTAAAGCACCTGGCGAGAAAGCAGGAGACCGTGAGTCCCTATTCTTTCACATAGTGGCAGCATCTCCTCTCCACAAGAGCACTGGCAGTATAACTATTTGATCTAGTGATGAAGGCACCAGGCTAGAAACCAAGGGACTCTGAGTTCTAGTCCTGCTTTAGCCATGAAAGCCAGCTGGCTAGTCACTCTTCCTCAGCCCAACCCACCTCAGAGGGTTGTTGTTGTTGGGAAAATAGAAGAAGGAAGGTCTGTCTATTGGATATGTTCGCCACCTTGAGTTATTTATAAAAATAATAAAGGTGGGTTACAAATAAATACAAATAAATAACATATTCACAGTACCCATGAAATCTCATGCGGTCAGTAGACCCAGCACTCATGGTGAAGCATCTATGGTTTTTATGACAGATCAAACCTAACCAGGCTATCTTGGTTTGGCACAGAGAAAAGCAATTTCTGTAACCCAACTCAGCAACCATGTATTGTGATTTGTACAGGTGACTGCATACCTAAGCCTGGTTTCTCGTCGTCAGCAGACATGAAGTTGACATCTGTCTGGAGCTCATCCATACTTGGATTTGTCACACCTGGAATGTCTGGAAGGTTGCAAGGTGGTGTTTTGGCAACTGGAGAATTTCGGCACGCCATTAAGAATTTGCGGTCATAAATAATGCGGGTACCTATAAGAGAAAGATAGCTACAATTTACTGCTGTTCTCAGAAGGTTAAAGAACCAAATAGTGCTCAGAAAGAAATTCCAGTTATCTGCCATGTTATCTGTACTGTACTTTTGTATATATTTTTTATTCAACTTTTAAACAAGAAGATAAAAGCAAACAGAAATTAATGTAAAGAAGAAAAAATAAAAATTAATCAAGAAAAATTACAAGGAAAGTTGTATAAAAAATAGAAAAGGAAGGAAAATATATACTGTATATATAAGTGGCTTGTGATATTCTTCACAGCAGTTTTAAATAAAATATATTTTAACCTCTTTCTAAAGTTATATCATATTGCTCTTTTTTAAATAATCTATCTTATCCAATCATCAAAACCATAAATAACAAGTTCATTCCCCCCCCCCCCCATTTTTATATGAAAAGTCCATAAGAGGCTTCCAGTACCAATGATTATAGATGATGTCTTTTCTCTAACCAAAGAAGTCAATTTATTAATTTCAGGAAAATTTTTCAACTTCACCAACCATTCCTCCATTGTGGGTAGTGTCAAATCTTTCCATATCTAAGTAGACTGCACTTTTAATATTCAACAGCTTCTTTCCTTCCCCAATCATGGTTGGATGTTGGCTTGTTTTCACAGCATAGCTGAGTCTTTCTTCTTTGCTGTTTAAGAATAGAATCAGGCTACTTTACATAAAAAAGCAGAAACTCCTGAGGAAAGTGAAGGGTAATGCACAGAAGCCAATAAACCTGCAAAATAGATTGAGGTTCATCATAATCCATGGTCGTAAAACTGTGGTTTTCCACAACAATGAAAGCTGGCCAGTAAATCCGTCTCCATGACACACGGTCTGAAGCACTGATGATTAATAGTATATGAGAAGTAAGTAGCATAACATAATTGCTTATGTGCAGGCATATCTGATTATCTGGACAGTTTTACAAGGAGAAGTGCATATTAGCCTTGCTTTCCATTTTTGGGCAAGAAGAATAGAAGCAAAACAAGAGATGATATGCAATCTTTTTAAATTTGCAATAGTTGAGGCTGCATAAACCTTGTGAACAGATCTGATTCTTCCACTTATTTCAAAGTCTATTCTATCATTAAGAATTGCTGGTTCTTCTTTGTCTAGAGGAGTGTCCAAACTTGGTAACTTTAAGACTTGTGCCCTTCAATTCCCAGACTTCTGCAGCCAGTAGGTCTTAAAGTTGTCAAGGTTGCACACCCCATTCTAGAGCTACTTGCCTCCAAGAAGAAAGAAAGAAAGGCAGAGATGGTCCCACAACATTAGAGTCTCAATTGCCTTTCCTGTGTTGTCACCTTTCCCAGATATTGTCCACCACAAGAAAGGTCTCATGGGAGGCTATTAGAACCGGAGAGAAACAAAGTCCCTTTATTACAATAGATAGGTTTATGGGTGACCACTAGAAGGAGCCTCGTACTTTTATTTTGCTTCTGAACAGATGCAGTACGTAAGACATTTGCAAGTCCTCTGGCTGAGAAACTGACTCCTAGTTTTGAAATATATATTCCACATTAGGCAAACAAATCCTGAATAGCCACCAATCCTAGATCTTCATCCATACATTAAGAAAGCTACACACTTTTTACAGCTGTAAAAGCTGTACTTTTTCAGCTGTAACTGAGCCTTTTGCCACTTCAATAGAACCAAGAAAAAAGAAAAATGTACAAGTCTTCCTTTAAAAAAAAGACTGTGCATTAACAGCAGAGGAATCCTTACAGCTAATTTTGGCTATGTAGTTTTTTCGGTTTTGATATTTTTGTATGCTTGATTCAGCTTCACTGCACCTGAA
This sequence comes from Ptyas mucosa, assembly GCA_012654045.1. Classification (NCBI taxonomy): domain Eukaryota; kingdom Metazoa; phylum Chordata; class Lepidosauria; order Squamata; family Colubridae; genus Ptyas; species Ptyas mucosa. The sequence continues at coordinate 2,728,641 of WNWU01000058.1, read as the reverse complement.
ATTCTACGTCTCTCTCTGCCCGCTGACTACAGGATTCAAGAGCAAGATTATCTGTCATTATGATAGACTTTTTCAGATAAAAGATCCAGTAATAGTATTGTTTCTACTGAGTTCTTAACAAGATTCTTTCTGCCTTTGCAACTTTCCTCCAGCAAGGATGTAATGACAGAGAATTAGAAGGAAAATTGTGTATATTTTCAGAATTTGTATTCAACATTGAGCTGGCCAAGCAGCTTCCAAATATAGCTTTAAGTACAAATCGTTTAAAACCCAAGCCAAGAAAATTGGAACTTTTTTTTTTTAGGGTTTAACGTTAAACTCAACAACCCCAAACGTCAACTTCAAAACCACAATGTGGGTACTTGCCTTATTTGTAAACTTTATTGTGGTCATTCACCATTTCAAAAACACACACATACACACACATCACAAATTCTGAGACAGCAAGAAAACTTAATTCAAACACTGAAGATGTCAAAATGTAGCATGTTTCACAAAGAGCAAAACAAAATGTAGCCACATTTAGAGAAATCAAGCCACACTGATCATTCTAGAAGGAGATTTGATGAGATGGAGAGTTATTAGCGTTATATGGAGAGTAACTGAGCATCTTGGTAACAAGAACAATACCAAAGCATGGGTTTAACTTTCAGCAGTTGCCTTAGATTTAATTAAATTCCAGTAATTTAAAAAAAGCAGGTGGAATTGTGGTTCCCCCCCCCAGACTTTTGTGTGCAAGTATTTTTGCTACTGATTTGGAATTTTAATCTGACTAGATATTATTAAAAATATTGGGATAATCATAACAATTGTTATCAAATTAACTCAGTTTGAATTAAGGTTATATTTAAATGCAAAACAATATTTAGCTTTTGGCCAGAGCACCAATGCTCCAGTGAGAGCATTGGCCTTGTAGGATTCGTTTCTCAAAAGCTGGTTGCAAAGATTAGGAAAGCACACTGCATGAGAACCTGTGGCTCTTCTCTTGCCATTCCCACTGGCCAGGCCAGGATTATGGAAGCTGTAGTCTGTAGCATCCAATAATGTAATGTAGCTTAGAGTCCTCACTTCTCCTCCTAAGGAGAGCCACACATTTACATTTACGCCAAGGACCACAACGGCTTTTTTTAAGTACCTAAACTCTACTGCCAAGAAACACTATTTCCTTGGTGATATTTCGATCAAACCTTTCAAACACATTTTTTAAAAAAGGGTTGGTGAAAAATGGATGATGACAAACTAGATTCCCCATTTGGAGCAATTAGAACTAAATTGTTTTCCAACCCTCTGAAGTTTGGTGCGTTTCCAGGGACAAGGTGGGTGGAGCAGGGAGGGATTCAACAGTTGGGAGTCCACAGCGCAGAGCTCCACCCAATACTAAACAGCAATGAATCAGGATCTGCAGACAAGCGGCTTTCGCTGCTTCTGACGCCTGCCAGCTGCTGGAACACCAGCAGAACAAAGACTGTTTTCCTAGAAATGTTGTCACTGTACCAGTTATTGCAAGAACATTTCATAAGGGGTTCACTGGAGGTCTATATCCCTGAGTTTATATTCAGTCACATGCTCAGGACTCCTGTTTGCTTAATGCTATAGCCAGGCAGGGTGAAAACGGAGCCTTTGAAATATTTTCAGTTGCTGGAGGGGAGACGGAGGTGTTCAGACCTTTACTCTCTGGGTGCCTGCTTCCTAAGAACAGGAATTCTATACATACATATGAGGGAGTCCTTGGTGCTCTCCGATCTTGGTTGTTTTCTTTATCCAAACTAGGTAACATCATCAGTGATAGTCTAGGATAATGAAACATCCGCAAGAAAACAAGCAAGTTTAGAGAACACCAAGGACCCCTCATTTCAATTCCCACGCTACAAATATTCTCCTTTATTGATATATATATATATGAAACTTTGAAACAAGACAATAAAAACTAACACAAGCTAGTATAAAGTGAGGCAGAATAAAAAGAAATAGAAGAAAAAAGCAAAAAGTGCAAGAAAAAAAGCTGAAGAAAAATAGCAAAAATATGAAGAATATTCACTTCTAATATTCTTTGAAGACTTATAAGTACAAGCATATTTTAACCCCTCTCTCTGAAGTTATATCGTGATTTTCTTCTTTCTATAATCGTGTGTAGTCATCAAAACCATAAATAACAAATTCATTTTTTTTAATGTTTATGCAAAGTCAGTAAGAGGCTTCCCTTCATTTTTATTTGTGTCTAATGTTCTTAATATTTTTATATTTATGATTTGAAATGTAAGCCACCCAAGTTACTTTGCTGGTTGGGATGGACAGCATATAAATTCAATAAATGAATAAATCAATAAAATATTTTCTTCAAAGAAGTCATTTTATTCATTTCAGCAAAATCTGTCAACGTTATCAACCATTCTTCCACAAGGGATTCCTTACAATTTTTTCCCCCTGGAAGAACAGATCTCACTCATATGAAAAATACACATAGGAGGTCTAGGTATGGATTGGACCTTTGAAACTAGATACACAGTTTTGTTAACACTGCTCTCAATATTTACACTTCTGGGTTCTAAGGATGTTCCTTGCTTACAAGGCAGCTTACTGAAGGTCTCCTGCAAGCTGCACAAGGAGTTTTTAGCTCCTGGGTAATGTTCTAGGTTTCTAATGCAACTTTTGGAAGGGGTAAGTTAGCATCTGTTGTTTTTTTTTAGGGTCACATAGAGGCAAAGATGCTATATATTGGACCTTCTGAGGCAAAATAGCTACTTTTTGTTCTTTTTGTTTTTGTTCAGTGCAGACTATTTTTTTTCTTGTTGTCTTCTTCATTAATCTGCATAGAATATGTACCACAAAAACCAGTCGGTCTCATACATGAATGAGGCCATCGATTTGCATTGGGATGGTATGTTGGTCAGCATGCTTCTCACAGTGGACCATTCCTTTTTATTCTGGGACAGGAAACAGCATTTGAGAAAGCTCTTCCAAAAGCAAATGGAAGTTTCTTGCTGGCATTCCAAAACAGATTCCCAATTTATTTTACAACCTCAACACATTCTTATCTGGAAGGAGAAATAATGGTAAGAGTCGTGGTGGCAAAGTGGTTAGAATACAGTATCACAGGCTAACTCACTGCTCATTGCCAGGAGTTTGATTCTCACAGGCTCAAGGTTGACTCAGCCTTCCATCCTTCCAAGGTCAGTAAAATGAGAACCCAGATTGCTGCGGCACATATGATTAACCCTCTGTAAACTGCTTAGAAAGGGCTGTAAAGCACTATGAAGCAGTATATAAGTCTAAATGCTATTGCTAATAACAACCTGGAATTTCCAGATGTATTAGCTTGCAATGTCCAAATCTTTTTGGAAAAACACCACGGTGGTTAGATGTTCTGGCAGATGGAGCCAACCTAGCTTGGAGAAGACTGACCTGAGTCTTCATGAAAGGGAGGTCTCCCTGGATAAGAGCCCCTTATTAGCAAGTCAGAAAAGGTCAGGCACGAAAAACCAAGACTACATGTTAAATTTCATTCAAACTGATTTATTGCTCAGGCCTATGCACAGGAATCTACTCAACTAATGATTTCACTGTCCCCAGGCTCTGTCACTCCTCCAACAGAAAGGGAATAGTGTAATCGTATGCGGAAAAGACCTTGGGAGACAGGAGGAAGAATGCAGACTAAGTAACCTTCATCCAAGGGATATCTCAACCCATAGAATGTGGAAGGCATTTGAGAAGTGACCATCTCTACTTCATTGGAGAGTAAAAGGAGAGTTTCCTTTTACTCTCCAAAAAAAGAAGAGTTTTGCAAGATTCTGTTACTGTGCCTTTACAATAAGAACAGAGTTTAGTACTCCTAGCTGGGCTTCTTGTCTGGACTACCTTAAAAGTCCAACAATCAATCTTACTTTCTTTAACTTATCTCTCAATTGCCCCCAAGCAGCCGATTGTTCCAAACAGTACCATGCCTGGCTGTAAATTTTTTCAGCTGTGGTTGCAATGGGCTTCACAAAAACCTATGAACTTTTCCGAGGCCATCACAGGCTGAATATTTGTTGTGAGCCAGGTCCATGCCATTAACATAAATGTTGTGACACTGGTCATACTGGCCATGTTCCCAGGGGCAATCTGAGACTGTTCAAAACAAACCACAAATAGGACTATCAACCATCGATCTTATTGCGCAGCAGCAAAAAAAGTGTTTCTTCTTCTGAGGACTGAGGGATCCTCCTTGGGGTCAAGGAGAGACAATTATAATAAATTAAGGCTGGAACTGAAAAAGCTGAGGCTCATGAGACTTTAACCGCCCTATTCGAAGCCACACTTCCCCATCAGAAATACGACAAGGGGATTTCAACCAGACGTTTGTCCTCCCTTTTCCCAGGCTCAGCTTTAGAGCAGGAAGAAAACCATACATTTTAGTCCAGTTATCAGTTTGCATTATGCAATCTCTTCCTCCTGAAAGGGAAAGGTATGGGAAAATGTAAACAAATTCTAGCTTAGCTTTATTTGTTAATCCTAAACTTTATTTGCCATCTCACAGCTTTTTTGCTAGTTTGTCTACCACTGGTTCTCTCCACATGGGAATGTACTTGCTCTGTACTATCCCTCAACCTTAACAGCTTGAAGATGTGTGGTTGGCTGGGGAATTCTGGGAGTTGAAGTCCACACATCTTCAAGCTGCCAAGGTTGAAAAACTCTGCAATAGACTGCAATAATACTTCATCTGTTTGGCCAAGTGGGTTTTAAATGTATAGTTTAGACCCAGGATTATTTCTCTGCTTTGCTGGTTTTGAGCACATTTGAAAGAAGCAAACGTCTTTCATGATAATTGCAGTCAGATTGTTTTCCACCATATTTTCTTTTTTTCACCGCTCAAAAGAGTGGAGGGGACCATGAGCAACCATTCAAAACTGTCTGCAGACAGTCATTTTTCAGGTTTTATGGACATTCTTCTGCTCTAGAGTCAGAGACAAAAAGCATCCAACACCCACTCACTCTCCCAACATTTTAAAGACCAGACGTAGGACACCATAGCTGTATTATTTACAGAAGGGAAGCTGCGTTAGATGTTGTAGCAACCATTAGAGGATTTGGGTTCACCTAGACCTGTCTCTACTTCAAGGCCAAACTTTTTAAAAAAATCATTACAAAAGAAAATGTTCAGGCTATACATTCAAATCACAGAATAAAACACTATTGCCAGAACAGCCTGATGTCTATTTTCTGCAAATCCAAACCACGTGCACAAATAACTTCTCAGAATGGCAGATGATGCAATGCATAATATGTTGAAGCACAGAAGAAGCGACCTTAGGTTTTCCATAAGGCTCCTCCAACATGAAAGTTTTCGCGTTAGTAAATAATTGCTTTGTACATCTTGGAACCTGTTCATAACACATGATTCGCAACCTGCTAGAGTTCATCAAGGTGACACCAGAAATGATAACAGAGTTACCTTGTGAGCAGCCTGGATGGCAGCCCAAAACTATTATGCAATACAAAACAAGCAGAGCTGAACATGCTTCCTTCCAGCTCCAGAATTCTGCAGCGCGAGGATTTCTGCTGCAACTGCAAACCTCACACTGATCTTCGGGCTGTGTACACAAATGTAGGGAAGCAAAAGTGCTCAGAGCCTGTGTCTCTAAACCACATTATGCACCCCTTTAAGCCCACCTAAGACTGATGTCAAAGAACCAAAGAAAATTTGCAAACTTCCCTTATAAGTCCTTGACTTACAAACACAATTGAGTTCAAAATTTCTGTTGCTGTTTAAGTGAATTTTGCCTTATTTTACAACCTTCCTTGCCACAGTTGTTAAGTGCTGTTGTTACGTTAGTAACATGGTTGTAAATGAGTCTGGCTTCCCCATTGACTTTGCTTGCAAGAAGGTCTCAAAAGGTGATCACACAACCCTAGGATATTGCAACCATCATAAATTAAGAGCAGTGGTGGCACAGTGGTTAGAATCAGTGGTGGGATTCAGCCAGTTCGCACCACTTCGGGAGAACCAGTTGTTAAGTTTCTGAACAGTTTGGCAAACTGGTTATTGGAAGAAACCATTACAGAGAACCGGTTGTTAAATTACTTAAATCCCACCACTGATTAGAATGCAGTATTGCAGGCTAATTCTGCCAGCTGCCAGCAGTTTGGCAGTTCAAGTCTCACGGGCTCAAGGCCTTCCAACCTCATGAGTCCAGTAAAATGAGGACACAGATTGTTGTTGGCAATAGGGTGTCTCTGTAACCTGCTTAGAGAGGGGTTGGAAAGCACTGTGAAGTGGTATATAAATGCTATTACTATTGCTAAATAAGAGTCGGTTGCCAAGCATTTGAATTTTGATCACATGACCATGGGTATGCTGCAACGGTTGTAAGTGTGAATAACAGTCCTCAGTCACTTTCCTCAGTGCCATTGTAACTTTGAACAGTCACTAAATGAACTGAGGACTACCTGTAGATATGTTAGTTTGCTCTATCAAATTCCCCCTACTTATTTCAATAGGACATAGAAGATCAAAGAGTTGTAGGTTGTTCTTGTAGCTTTTCCACGTTAGTCAGAGATTTTTTTTCTTGATTTAGTGAAAAGCAGCTGTAAACTCACCCTCCTCCACACAGCAACAATAGTTTTTAATGGCATCATTTCAGATTGCAAGAAGCAGACAGGCTTTTCAACTGATTGAGAAAGCAGGCAAATTCATCCACTGATGCTTATCAGTCAAATAAAACAATTTCTTTATGTTCCTTCCTTCCTTCCATTACTTACTTACTTACTTCTTACTTACTTACTTATCTTTTTTGCTTGTTGTTGACAATGCCACAAAACTCCTGGGTGATTAAATAACAGAAGATAGACCTTGAAACTTAAGGTCATCTGTACTATGGAAATTGTATTTTCAATTTCAATAATCCTAAAGTTGTGTCTATAAGCATTTTGCTTAGTGATAGAGAAAAAAGATGGCTTCGATCACACTTTGGGTGATGCCCGCAGAGAGGATAGGAAAGTTATCCTGTGCAAGTGGAGAAACTGGAAAAGTGGACAACAATTAAACAATGTTGTCTATTGGGACTCTGGAAGTGCATCTTCTCTGTAGCAGTACTTACTTGAATACTTCTCTGATTTGTACTTACTGCAATCCAAACCACGTGCAAAAATAACTTCTCAAAATGGCAGATGATGCAATACACAATATGTTGAAGCACAGAAGAAACAACCACAGGTTTCTATAAGACTACAGTCCAGCACAACCACAGATCTGGATAGTGCTCACTCTTTTGTTCAGAAGAGCCAGGAAGACTTGGCTCTTCACCTAAGACTTTGGCCAGAGAGACTGAGACCTCCTTTGTCACACCTGCCATCTTTTATTTTTACCTTTTATTATAATTTCTTTGTTTAGGGCCACCCAGAGCCATTGAGAATCGGGTAAGCATACAAATTTAATAAAATATTACCAGTATTCCTCTTTTCTGAAGCAAACCAGAATTGCTTTTCAAATACATGCTTCTTTTAAGTCTCAATACGGTAACCTGCCATGGTGTCTTAAGTTATGCATTCATGAATGCTTTTAAGTTATTCTCTTTTTAGTGAACATATTCTTAGACCTCAGCTAAGAAAAGTTGCACATTTTATTGGAGAAAAATATGCAAGTTTAGAAGTCCACCCTTGTGATTGAAGTTACATTTACTGATGCCCAGTTCCCATGATCTGCCATGTGTCTCTTCTCCAGCCCCCAAAATACATTCCAGAATAGACTGCCTGCTAAAGTTCCCTTAAATGCATCCAGACTTAAAAGGCACTATTTTGCATCAGTAATTAGGAATTAAACTTTGAAATTGCATGCATCAGCCTGCCTTTTAGAGCAAGCATCATGACAAACAGACGCAGCAAACGTTTTATCCATGTATCACTGAGTCTGCAACTGATATATGGGTGGTTTATAAATAAATATTTACAAAGAAGAAAATCTATGGCTTCAAGGGGTCTCAGTTTTAACAAATACATTTTAATTCAGACTTTGGTTGTTTTTAAGAAAGCAAATAAGCTATGGTACACAATGTATTTTACTGCTTTGGATACAGGTAGTCCTCAACTTACAACAGTTCACTTAATGACAGTTCAACGTTACAACGCCACTGATGACTGTTTTCATACTTAGGGCTGTTGCAGCATCCCCATGGTCACATGAGCAAAATTCAGATGCTTGGCAACAGATTCGTACTTTTGACGGTTGCCGTGTCCAGGGTCGTGATCCTCTTTTGTGACCTTCTGACAAGCAAAATCAATAGGGAAACCAATTTCACTTAACCCTGTTACTAATTTACCAATGGCAGTGATTCACTTAACAACCGTGGCAAGAAAAGTCGTAAAACGGTACAAAACTCACTTAACAGATGTTTCACTTGGCTACAGAAATTTAGGGCTCAGTTATGGTCGTAAGTTGAGGACTACCTGTACTGATGTCTTGGAACAGTTCCTACTTGTGCACTCCTAAATACACCTCAGGCAGAAAATATATCTTGTTCCCAGTCTGCCTGCCACCAAAAATGTTGCAATGTTACATTTATCTACGTTCTCAGCCCTCTTTTACACAACACATCTGGTCCAAATGCAGTTAAAAAGTATGGATAGGCATGCCTGTATTCTGAAAAAAAGCAAGCCTATTCTGCAGAGTTTGTAGTTCAAGAGGTTTGTGTCAGGTTTCCTACACCGAAGTCTGAGACAAAAAACCTTTCTGCTTGTTTTTACAGCACATTCACAACTTATAGCAGCTCACTTTATGGAAAAGCGATTTTTCTGTTGGATTAAAAAAATGGCCCTTAATGACCCATGATTCATTGTGTGTCTCCTGTAAAGGTTTCTAGGATTCAGCCACTATTCCCGATTACCTTCAAAGCACAGTATTTTCTTCCCTGGCCAATGTTTGTACTGTTAAGGCACTCAAGGGAGCCACTGAGAATCTAAGTATTAATTAATCTGAACTTGGAAAGGCACCAAGTTGGAGATAAACATTATTCTCTGAGCCAAGATCCTCATATCCATAAGGATGTTTCAGACGGGATATTACTTCCCTAGCCATTTTGAGCATTTTCCCAGCTGTTCCTAGCTGGAAAACCCCTGCTGCATGCTTGATCCGTGTCCACCCTGTTTCCTTTTAGACAAATAAGATATATTCCACTCCATTATGTTTTATTGTGGCCTCTGAACTCATTTATGCATTGTCTTTCTACAGAAATGGAGAGATTTCATGAGAAAGCAGGCCTAGGGCCCGTTTTAAAGAAATATGCCACCCCGTAAGGAACCTAATTCCACTGTGTGTGTGTGTTTGTGCGTGCATGCCTGCGTGCGTGAAGAATGCCAGCCTTTTCCATTAAAAATAGGAGAAGTCTGAAACCAGTCTCAGATTTAGCCCCATTCTGGTGTTCCCTCTTGGGGTGAATTCCTCTTTCTCTTACCCTTGAACAGGATTCAAAGGTTTATTGATAAAATGAAAACTCTGAATAAGTGGAGAAAAGCTGGCAAGACCGAGTCCAGCCTGACTGCTGGTCCTGCATAGCCTTCTGCCTGTCTTGGAAAGACTTTAAGGTGACTAGAAAGGAGTTAAAACGTTGGGCACCATGTCAGGGTAAGCCCTGGATTGCTCACTTCTCAGAAGAACAATAGCCCTACCTTTGATTCTAGCCTGCAGGATTGAACCCATGCCCAAAAGCATTATTGTATAAGAGCTTTTACCCTCCTTCAGCGGTTTCTCCATGTTCAGTGGCACCCCCCCCGCCCCCTTTCTTGTTCCCCCTCTTCCAAGGTTTGCCACCCTTTCCTTCTCCCCCCCCCCCCCCCTCCCTTCTTTTCCGTGACAGACCCCCCCCCCCCTTTTGCCACCTACTTTTGGTACTCCAGTCTCTTTTCCTGCTCCCTTCCCTGCATGCTCAGAGGCACTCTTAACACCTCTGCATGCTCTTTGCATTCTCAAAGGCACTCCTGACACCGTCTCGCCTCCCCACTGTGCGCTCCCTCCGTGCTCGGAGGCAGCCTGAACGCCACTTCTCCTCCCTCCTGTGACTTTCCCTCCCTGCCCAGAGGGGCTCTTTACCCCGCTTCTTCTCCCTCCTGCGGCCCTGCCTCCGTGCCTCTTAACCTCCCCTCCCGCTCTGGGCACTCCTTGCATGCTCAGAGGCACGCCAGCCTCTCCTCCCTCCAGCGGCTCCGCTCACCGCCAGGCGTGGTTCCGAAGAGGGTGCCGCCAGGCGTGGTGCTGTAGTCGCCCGGAGGCAAGGCGACTCCCTCGGCCAAGTCGAGCAGCTTGTTAGGGCCGGGGATAGCCCTGCCCAGCGTGGGCTCCGGAGCGGGATGGGAGCGACAACAGGCGGCGGACATGGCCGGGAAGAGACGCCGCTCGCAGCCGCGATCGCCTTGCGAGCCACAACCGCCTCCTCTAGCGCTGCAAAGCTCCGCCGAGCACCCGCCCCCCCCGCCCCCTTGTTTGGCCCGCGCAAAGCCCCTCGGGAGGTGTAGTCTTCGAACCCGCCCCGGGCACGCCTCTCGCTGCGAACCAGCCGGAGCTGCAGAAAGGAGACGGGTTTGCGTTGCGGGACGCCTTCGCCTCCCCCGCCTCCCTGGATGATTAACGGCCCCCTCTTGCTGAATAAGGCTCCCCCTTTTCTTTCAGATGGTAAGCCGCAGTCAGAGTTCGGCCCTGAACAAGCAAACCCACCCCGTGGCTGGTAGGAAGCCAGGCGCGGAGTTTCTGCAAGCTTGCAACTCCTTGATAAAAGAGGGGTTTGGCTTCTGCTCGACCGTTTGACTTGGCGCAAGGTGGGACGCCCGAAAACAGGATTAAAAAAAAGAGCCACTAATTAAAGAGCGCATGTGCCATTTGGATCCTCCGAAGGACTCGCCTCAAGAAGGAACAAAACGCAGAAGCCACGGATAATTGTTCTAAAACCCTCTTGAAATTTGAATAAAACCAACTCCAGCTGAGGTTGGCTGTTTATTCAGGGAGTTGGTTGTGCTTCTACAATAAGTAACTTCCCGCAGGGCCCAGTGTGATCATTTGGCTTCTTGAGCACATTTGTGTGAACTCAGCCTTTGTGGTCTATGGAGGGAAGTGTGGTTGAAGAAACCAGGATAGAGGCCAGCCTCTGTAAATCCAGAACAGTTCAGTCAGGAGGAAATTCATGCCTGCTCTCAGACAAAACAGGCAGAACGTGAGAGAGAAAGAAAGACTTGAAAGCATGCTGACACGGATTTTTAGCCTTACAAAGTTAGGTGGCTGATCTGGAAAAACTAAACAGGGTGGACTTCGGAATGGATTGGATGGGGGACACAAGGAGATTCTAAGGCTGTGGATAAGATTAGGAAATGAGGAAAAAAACAGAAAGGAAATTATAAACTGGTTATTAAGAAAAGTGCCCAACTGGTTGTCAACAAAACATGGACCTAGAATTCTGGGAGTTGAAGTCCATAAGTCTTAAAGCTGCCAAGGTTGGACAACCTGATTTGCATTATACCTATCCTGGGGGAGGCGGAGGTCTCCTTGTTTGAATAGCAGGTGCATCACTCTTGGTTTTGGGAGGTGATGGGTGAAACCAGAGAGCCTTGCTCCTTTTAATTCCCAGGGCAACTGTCAAAGTTGCTTTCAGCCGGTCCTCACACTTACAACCATTGCAGCATTCCACAGTTACGTGATTAAAATTCATCTTGGCAACCAGCATGTATTTAGAACACTTGAAGTGTCTCAAGGTCACGGGATCCCCATTTGCAACCTTCCCAGCTGGCTTTTGACAAGCAGAGCCAATGGGAGAAGCAGAATTTGCTTAACAATTGTATGATTCACTTAAATGCAATTTCATGGCAAAAAAGCTCCTAAAGTTGGGTGTGATTCATTTAACAACCACTTTGCTTATCAATGGAAATTCTGATGTCAATTGTAGCCATAAATCGAGGACAATCTGATGGGCTTGAGCTTCTAGAGGGAAGGCAGGGCATATGGTTAATCTGTCAATGCTCATCTATATAAATCCTAATTTCTCAATAATTTTTCATCTCCCTTGAAAGAAACTGTAGAAGCAAAGTATTTTCTTTTTAGTAAACTCACAGGTTTTCTCCGTTGTTTTCACTTAAGTCATGGGGGCTACACTTGATTTGTCACTTGTCTGTTGATGCTGTTCTCTTAATCCTTTTAATTTTATATAATCATAATAGACTATTGTTCTCGCCTGCAAAAGTTAATGTACCATTTATTTCCTGTCCTGCGGCTTTGTTCCTTTAATCCCTTTCTGGGACATGCACACAAGGGCTTCTTTGAGGCATAAATCGAATGATCGTGGTTGTTATGATCATGTTCATTTTTAGATGATACAGATTGGACAGCCAGACATGTGGCCAGAGATTGTCCTGTCAATGCTGTTGTTGCATACTTGGATTTTCAGAAAATGCCTCATTGAATATTTGGAGAAAATTAGCTCTCATGGAATAAGGGGATATTGGTAGTTGGTGAAAAGGAGGAAGCAAACAGTAGGAATCAATCAGCAAGGTTTTTTTAATGGTGTAAGAAGGGGAACTTCTTAAGGGCTTTAGAGCTTGTTCATAAACAACCTTAACTTATTTACAAGTAATCCTCAACTTATAACAGTTCATTTAATGACTGTTCAGAGTTACAACTTATGATCAAAATCCAAATGCTTGATAATTGATTTCGTATTAAAGATAGTTGCAGTGTCCCTGGGTCATGTGATCACCTTTTGCGACCTTCGTACAAGCAAAGTCAAGAGGGAAGCAACACTCACTTAACAATCATGTTACTAATTTAACAACTGCAGTGATTCGCTTAACTGGAAAGAAAGGTCATAAAATGGGGCAAAACTCACTTAACAAATGTTTCACTTAGCCACAGAACCTTTGGGCTCAATTGTGGTCATAAGTCGACGACTACCTATATTTACTTCTGAATTGCTCAAAATAAAATAAAATAAAAATGCTTACTGACAAAGGGGGGAAGGGAGAGAGAAGAAAATTTGTCTAAAAATCCAAATCAGTATTGTCAATCAATAATCAAAAATACAATGCCAAAGTCATGTGCTTGCAAGCTGCATTGTCAGTCATAACATATCAGCGAGATGATGAAGTCACTTCTCTCCTTTGCTCTTTATTTTTTTAAAAAAATTATCAGCTGTTCTGTTCTATGTTATCGGATCCTGCAATTAACTGTAGGAATTGTACAGCCAAACCATTCCTGGCTGAGAATGTTATTTACACTCCTTTGTATATGAAAAGATAATAGGATCATAGCATCTAGTTGGCTTCTATTGGTCTTAATACCACAGGATTATTCTGATATTCTTAAATATACAATATCAGGTGTGGTATAGAAAGAAAAGGCACAGAATAATGCAATAATATAGAAACTAATAACCTGAGTATTTCAATTTATTGAGGCTAAAAAATAGTCTGAATGTCAATTAAAATGAGTGATGTGTTAGAGGAACTGTAGCTTCAACTTTCAAAATAAATCCACGTTTTAGGAAATCTTGAGCCAAGGTCTCTTTTAGGGGGTTGTTAGGTAAGAAAATGGATATGGCAAACAGTCTTTTATGTTCTGGAAAAAATGGGCAATGGGAATACAGTAATGTGCATTCAGAAGTCAGAAGAGGTATTGTAGAAAATTAAATTTGATACAAAATTGGAATGAGGTCTTCAGGTTTTGTCTTAGCACCATTGAAGAATGTGCCAAGGGATGAATCATAATATGTTTCACCATGATCTTCTTTTCTTATTCTCAGTTTCTGCAAATTCAATTTAATCTCAGAAGGAGACCTGTTAGTAGTTTGTAAAGTTTGCTACTCATTTGACATGAAATATGAATTTACTCTTTGATTTTTATTATGGCCTAGCCTTGGTCATGGCTAATATTATTAATCCAGAGGTTGCCTTCTTGGGTGGCTTTTAGAAACAATTGTGAAATTATATGGTGTGAGATTTTACAGCCACATCTTTTCTCCTCCTCTCCTCCATGGAGGTATGAAACAGAAGCCTTTAGTGTGGTGTGACCTTGCATTGGTGTGAACTGTTCACCTGTTGAGGTGACAGTGAAAGGCATGAAAGAATCACTCTTGCCATATGGTCTTTCCCATGTATTTAATTTAGACAACAGCAAGGAGAAGAAAATACAGTATAAGGTTAAACTGCTAATTAGATACTTAACAGGTTGGAGCACACTATTCTGGTGAAAAGCAATGGGCTTCATGCATTATGCTAAATCATGGTTTCTTTAACTGTCATCGTTGGATAAATCACAGTTGAGTTCACACATTATCTTAAACCATAAATGCATGTTTTCAAATCATACTGGAAGAGAGGGCATAACCTATTGAGACAGAATCAAGCCACCATATAGCTTGGTAGACTCATAGAATGAATCAATGGAACTTCCAAACAGCTTTGAATTCCAATCCCATCTTTTTCTCCAATTTAACTATTGGTCAAGGGGTTTAGTGTTGTCAGTAAAGGTTGAGGAATAGCATCAATGTTTGCAAGATGTGATGGGTGAGGAGTTTAGGATCCCCCCCCCAAATGTGTTGATTTGGGAGATCCCCATCATAAATCTAGTGCTTCAAGCTCTAGTACATGCTGATGAAGGAGACTTATTGAAGCTAAGGGGTCTCCCATGCTTGAATCTCATGCTAAACCATTTTTAAATTATGTTTTATTGAATAATCTACAATTGGTATCTTATTCCATCAACTATGGTTTAAAAACTACAGTAGTTTATACCACATGCAAACAGCCAAATTAATATAGCTACAGTATCACTTAATGTGAAATGTGAACACAATTGCTGAGTTGATATTTGAATAAACATTCTTTGGGATTACCCTGGATCAAATCAGCATGCCCATTGTCATCGCCTTCTTCTTCTCCTTCTCCTATATTGCTTGACACCAAGAATCTTCAGGAGGAGGAGAAAAATTCTCAACAGATGAACTGAATATACAAATGGTCAAAAGTGCTTCCTTTCAGCTTTGAATCTGGTGTGGTCTATACCATTTGTGTGTGCCCCACTATGTCCTTGGCATTTTTGTGACTGAAAAAAAGAATGGCCACAAGTTGGCATTTATAACTCAGCAGAACTGTTATATCGGTGTGACTCAGCTGACCTTAGACTCTGTCCTTTTCTTTCCTGCTGAGTCCTGATGGAGACACCATTGGGGTGAACTCTTTACATGAAATGAAGAGGAAGATGAGCAAGTGCTACATAAAATCAAAAGAAAGCAATCAAAATCACTCTCAGATGCAAGTGGAAAATGAATAACAGAATAACAGAGTTGGAAGGAGGTCTTCTAGTCCAACTCCCTGCTCAGGCAGGAAACCCTATTCTATTTCAGACAAATGGTTGTCCAATCTCTTCTCAAAAACTTCCAGTGTTGCAGCATTCACAACTTCTGGAGGCAAGTTGTTCTACTGATTAATTATAACTATCAGGAAATTTCTTAGTTCTAGGTTGCTTCTCTCCTTGATTAGTTTCCATTCATTGCTTCTTGTCCTGCCCTCAGATGCTTTGGAGAATAGCTTGACTCCCTCTTCTTTGTGGCAATTCCTGAGATATTGGAATACTGCTACCATGTCATCCCTACTCCTTCTTTTCATCAAACTAGACATGGTTTCCAGCAACCATTCTTTATATGTTTTAGTCTCCAGTCCCCTAATCATCTTTGTTGCTCTTTTCTACAGTTTTTCTAAAGTCTCAACATCTTTTTTACATCGTGGTGACCAAAACTGGATGCAGTATTCCAAGTGTCACCTTACCAAGGCATTATAAAGTGGTATTAATACTTCATGTGATCTTGATTCTATCCCCCTGTTAATGCAGCCTAGAACTGTGTTGGCTTTTTTATCAGCTGCAGCCCAGTGCTGGCTCATATTTAAATGATTGTCCACTAGGACTCCAAGCTCTCTCTCACAGTTACTACTACTGAGTGAGGTACCACCTATACTGTACCTGCATTTTGTTTTTCTTGCCTAAATGTAGACCCTTACTTCTTTCACCATTGAATTTCATTTTGGTGAAAAAAGTAAAGTTCTACATTAAGTCAAGAAAAACAAAATGCACAGGTATTGATACATTGATGATGATTGTTCTTATATCTTTCCTGACAGAAGTCTGGGAATTTGTTAAACTGAATTTATTGGAAATGGAAGTGCCACTATTTTTGACTGTACTTCAGTTGATTAATTAATTTATTTGTATGTATCTGTTTTAATTTATTTTTTTTTTGCATCCACCAGTTCAGGATCTATATTGGAGAACATGTCAAAAATAGCTTTTCCTTGTCTAAATTATCTGTAATCATGTATTCTTGGCATATAGGGATAAATAATCCCCCTTGGATGATGGCTGAGTGACTGGATGTGATATGCAAACACAACCAATAATTTATAGCATTTTTTATATCAAGATTTATACAGGCAAAACCAGCAGTGTGTAAACTTTTGGGGGCTGGAACCTTCCTTTTCAGTGGAGGGGGTAGTGGTTTTGAAAAATGGAAAAGAACACCAGAAATCAAGTATTTTCAGACCTTCAGATACTAGTGTTTCTAAAGTCAAGTTGTAGCACTACTACAGCCCAACATTAAACTATTAGTAGCATGGCAGTGTCAGATGTAATACCTGTGCTCACTGTAAATAACTCAGAGGGGGTTATCATTTCTATCCTCCTTTTTCATAAAGATTGTGGATCAGATTTTGTTTTGCTTATAGATGTAATAGTTTCATCTTTTTATACCAAGATTTAGGACTGGTATCCTTCAGAAGCTGCAGCTGCTCCCCCATGTGGCAAGCCATCAAATTGCTGAAGGTGGCTTATCCGTAAAGTTTTTTCTATATATATATCTAAAAATCTGCCAGCAACTTCTTCTCTTTCTCCTTCTCTGTTAAGAATAATTCTGTCATTGTAACAATCTTTCAGGGATAGTCAAATCTAAAACATAGTAGTCTTTGTGAATCTTTCTGGCCAGTCAATCCCATGATTTAATCCTAGTTTGTAAATTCCATCTCATCAGAAGATGACCCAACTATATTCCAGATAAACAGAAATGGAGGGTAGCAAGTTGGGGAAACTTATATTAGGTTATCTAGAGTGGAGTTAGTCAATAGCTTTAATCTTGGTTAAGGTTAGAAGTGCATATTTTCATAGTATAGCAGTGCCCGTAACTGGTAAATCAAGGATTGGAGCAGGGAGAGGGTGATAAGCAAGTCAATTAACATCAGGATTTCTGAACGTCTGCACATTTCAGGACCTTGGACAGAGGCCAAGAATTAAAGGGGCAGCAGTTATTGATTTGAACCTGGGTGTACTAACACCTTTTCATTTAGCCCAAGTTGAAGGTACCTCCTGTCCTGGTATGGAGAGCTCTGAAACAGTTGAATTTGTAAATCCCCCAAATCTTGATTCTTCATTTCAGAATGATATTATATCTCCCAATGGCATACATACTGAGAGGCTTCGAATTTGATGCAGTATTTGTGTAAAGTTTGGACATGTTCCAAACAGATGGTTTCTTAGAAATATAAACTTGGGAATGTTAAAGATTTCTATTAGGAACAGATGTGGTGGAAGATTAAAGCAAAGAGAAGATGGCAAGGTAATTGAACAAATACACTTCATATTTTATTTCTATATAAGATTTCATAAGTAAGAATAGATCTCCTGGATTGGGGCACTGTCTATCTTAGTTCAGAATATTGTATTTCACAGTCTTCCATAAGAAGATACAGAGATATGCAATCCTACTGCTATTGCTGAATCTATTTTGCTGCTCAGGTAATTTTATTTATTTTTATCCTGGGTTTTTTTTTTATAAATAACCCAAGGTGGTGAACACATCCAATGCTCCTCCCTCCTCTTATTTTCCCTGGGAGGTGAGTTGGGCTGAGAGAGAGTGACTGGCCCAAAGGCACCCAAATCGCTTTCATGTCTGAGGTGGGACTAGAACTCACAGACTCCCGGTTTCTAGTTTGGTGCCTTAACCACTAGACAAACCTAGCAAGAGAATCCTCATGATCAACACTCTTAATATACCTGTTCATATCTGTGTCTTTGAATATAATTGTTAAATTTCCCAGGATATATCACAATGATTCCCATTTTCTAACCAGGGAAGTAATGAAGAGACCTGCAATTATTTATAGTGTGCAAAAATCGCATACAAATTGCAATATCAACAGTTCAAAAATAAAAGTCTTGTGATACAAAGAAAATTATTACCTCGTGACATTCTGACCCCCTCCCCCCCGGTCATGATAACATTGCTGTGTGTTTGTTGAAAATGGGAGATAATATTTGTAGTCTGCTGACAGTTGATAAACTAATGGGTCTTTATGGTAAAAAAAAAAGAAGAGAAATATTATGCAAAAATGATAGTGGATATAATATATTAAAATATATGGAAATGGGAAATAAAATGAGGAAATAGAACATGAGACTCGTGCACATAAATGTGTGTGCATGTCTAGACACCTTTAGCCACTTTCTCTGAGTTTTGAACCTCCTGTAGCAACATCTGTGTACTGTAATGGATTTATGTTCTCTTGCAATCTATAAGAAAAGAGACAGGGAATATAAGTAGGGAAACCTACTTACTGGTCTACCTACCAGATGAGATTTATGGAAAGAGATCTGAAGTTTTCCATCTCTCTGAAACCATGAATGCGGTATTTGTTTGTATGTGTGTGTGTGTGTGAGTGAGTGAATGTCTAGAAGGCAACAAGACAGAGAAAATATGTTTTCTACGTCTTAACTGTTTGTTTTGCTTCATCCATCAACAATCCATGAGACATTGCAATAACTTAAATGCTTCGTTTTCATCTCCCTCTCTAAGGAAATCTCCTTTCCTGGATTCCTGAATATGTTTGCTAACAGGTTAAACGCCAACATAGATGGATTCAAGGTTGATGTGAGAATCTTTTCAGATGGGCAAAGTTCAATAATAAATTTTGAAAAAGAGAACAATCAGGATTCAGCCACAGTTTTACCTTTGTTTCGAAAGGTAGAGGAAAATGAGGTTTGGCAATACAATACAATCAGGAAGTCCTCAAGTCAATCTAGCTGAATATTTTACAAATAAGGAGAGAGACAGAGGAGGAGGAGGAGGAAGAGGAGGAGGAGGAGGGATGAGGCAAAAAGTTGCAGAAATAAGGTTTGCATCAAAAGCAAGTATGGAGGAAGGCAATTCTGGCTTTTACCATGGAGTATCTCATTGATCTATATGACATCTTTGAAGGTAGATCTAAGCATTCATTATTCTTTTGCCAAATGCCAGTGGCTGACTTAAAAAAATACTGGTAATGAGCTGCCAATCACCATTATATAAGACCAATTTTAGCATTTAAGACTATGCTTTTAATTGCTAAAATGCATTTTCAAGACAGTAGTACTTGAACTACTCAATCACCAAAAAGTCTAATAAAAATGAAATAAATGGCTTTTTAAGGCCCACTGAAAACCAGCCTAGATGAAGCCAGCTGCATGCTTTATGGGAAGAAGGCCCCCAGATAGCTTGTTTTGGCTTCAGTTAAAAATCAGAAGCTTTTTTTTCCTTCCCTGATATTTCCTAGCCAATCAACAATTCAACTCCACTTTAAAAGGGCAGATTTTTTAAAAAAATATCCATTTGTTTTAAGAAGAGCATATTCTAGCCTTTACCCAATTGCAGGTAGTCTTTGACTTATGGTCACAATTGAGCCCGAAATTTCCATTGTTATGAGAGGCAGTTGTTGAGAAAGTTGTGTCTCATTTTACAATCTTTTTTGCCCTAGTTATTAAGCAGTTGTTAAATGAATCTGGCTTCCCCCATTGACTTTGTTTGTTGGAAGCCATCTGGGAAGGTTACAAATGGTGATCACATGGCCCTGGGACAGTGCAACCGTCATAAATACATGACCAGTTTCTAAGCGCCTGAATTTTAATCAAGTTACCATGGGAATGCTGCAATGGTCGTAAGTGTGAAAACTGGTCATCAGTCTTTTTTTCAGGGCTGTTGTAAATTAGAATGATCACTAAATGAATGGTTACAAATTGAAGTCTACCGGTAACCTGTTTTCACTTATATTTACTATCGGGGAAGTATTTGACCCACTTCATCCTTACTAGGACACCTCTCAGATGTCCTAGACAGTAGCCGTGGCTTACTCAATAGAGTTCAAGTTTATCAGTATTTATCCAGCTCCCAGTGCTCAATGATGTGGTAAAGAGTGGTAGGATTGTATTCTGAGACGTCCTTGAATAAAACTGAAAAAATCTTTTAAACAGCCAGATATATTCATACCTTTTCAATTTCTTCACTGGCCCTATGATGTAGATTTATTTTGTAGGGAATTCACTTTGCAAGATGCAGAATTTGAAATATACAGATAAAGACATTCCATTGACACCACTGTGTCATCAATGCATGTTATTCTAGCAGTTCCATTTCGCTCGCAGCCTGCAGAAACCCTGCATCCTTCCCTGGTCCAGGTTTTCGCCTGCAATATATTTATTCCACTTCCACTCGACCACCTTGTTCAAGTTTCTTTGAAGGAAGAGAAAATACTTTACAACAGCTGCCTTTGTCTTCCATACGAAGGCTTGTGAAAGCTTGCAATGGCTGAGATAGTCTACCTCAGTATAAACACCTACCTTAGTATAAAGAGGCATGGTTTTTCCCAATTAGTAATTCAGGAAGGAAACCTATTTTTTTAAAAAAAATAAAAAATCACACGATTGTAAGTTATGAAACAGGAATATTATTACAAAACTTCCTCCTTCAACTCTTCAATATGGAAAGAATACTAGGCCTTTTGTTTTTATTAGTTACTTATCTTAAGCCCAGTAGACAGAGTACTAATAGAATGCTGGTTATATAGTGCCATTCATTCTAGACTCCTGGCTGAATTTCCCTGTCTCCTTCAAGCAATTATTTAGTTGTTTTAAGCAAACCAAGCAATATATTTTTGGCATGCTGTTCACGATTCTAATTTTATTAAGTAAAGAACAAGATATAGGCATGAAGCACTGTTCTCACATCTAATCTTCCTCTCCTTGTAGTGGCAATTAAGTGAGTTGTGCACAATTTTATGATCTTTTTGCCATGGTTCATTAAATGAATCACATGGTCATTAAGCAAATCCAGCTTCCCTTATTGACTTTGGTTGTTGAAAATCCTTGGGAAGATCACAAATGGCGATTAAGTAATCTCAGGATGCTGCAACCATTGTAAATACATGCTGGTTGCCAAGTGCCCAAATTTTGATCATGTGTCTACAGGGATGCTATGACCATCAAAAGTCCAAGGACTGGTTGTAAGTTATACAACAGCATCATTGTAACTTTGAATGGTCACTAAACAAATGGTTATAAGGGCTATCTGTATGGTCATCCCAGACTGTCTTTATATTTATAAAAATAAACTATTTTCTACTTCTTGAGTAGCAAGGAATTCCAGGAGAAATCATCTCCTAAATTGAGCTTACTTTGAAAGAAAAATCATTAAAAGCTTGTAGTGGTTACAACTTTCCTCTCCATAGCCGGAATCACCATCATCCAGTTCTCCCATTGCATTCCAATCACTCCATAGTTAACAGTCTATAGAGTAGTATTTCTCAACCTTAGCAGCCTGAAGAACTGTGGCCTTCAACTTTCAGATACTAAACTGGCAGGAATAGCCAACACCCTAGAAGATAGGCTCAAGATCCAGATGGATCTTGACAGACTTGAACACTGAGCCCTATCTAACAAAATGAAATTCAATGTAGAGAAAAGTAAAGTCTTACACTTAGGCAAGAAAAACCAAAAGTACACATATAGACTGGGTGAAACCAGGCTTAATAGTAGACTGTGAGAGGGATCTTGGAGTCTTAGTGGACAACCAATTAAATATGAGCTCACAGTGTGCAGCAGCAGCAGCCAAAAAAGCCAACACAATCCTAAATTGCATTAACAGAGGAATACAATCAAGATCAAGTGAGGTACTAATACCACTCTATAAAGCCTTAGTAAGACCACACCTACTGTGGAGTACTGTATCTAGTTTTGGCCACCACACTATAAAAAAGACACTCTAGAAAGAGTGCAGAGAAGAGCAACCAAGATGATTAAGGGACTGGAGGCTAAAACATAGAATGAACGGTTGCAGGAACTGGGCATGGCTAGTCTAGTGAAGAGAAGGACCAGGGGAGACATGATAGCAGTCTTCCAATATTTGAGGGGCTGCCATAGAGAGGAGAAGGTCAAACTATCTTTCAAAGTACCTGAAGCCAGATAAGGAATAATGGATGGAAACTGAACAAGGAGAGATTCAACCTGGAAATAAGGAGAACTTTTCTGACAGAGCAATCAACCAATGGAACAGAAGTTGCCTTCAGAAATTGTGGGAGCTTCATCACTGGAAGCTTTCAAGAAGAGACTGGACTGCCATCTGTCAAAAATGGTGTAGGATCTGCTTGGACAGGTGGTTAGACTAGATAACCTACAAGGTCCCTTCCAATTCTGTTAAACTGTCTGTTAATCTGTATCAGAATTCAGTTCAGTAGTCCTAACAATTGGATACTATGGGCCAGAAACTTCAGATTTTAGATTCCAATCAGTCCCACCTCTATATTGTCTCATGAGCTGTTCAGTGAACATTGTATGGCGTGTAGAAACTCTACTCCAAGAGTTTCTTCAGTCTGGAGATTATTATTATAGATGGTTAGTAGTCTAGAGGCTAAAACATATAATGAATGGTTGCAGGAACTGGCTATGTCTAGGCTAGTAAAGAGAAGGACTAGGGGTGACATGATAGCAGCCTTCCAATATTTGGGAGGCTGTCACAAAGAAAAGAAGGTCAACCTCAGGGCAAAACAATAAATAATGGGTGGAAAGCTATTAAAGAGAGATCCAACCTAGAATTAAGGAGAAATTTCCTGACAGTGAAATTTGGGCTTCAGAGATTGTGGGTGCTTCATCACTGGATGTTTTTAAGAAGAAATTGGACAACATTTGTCTGAAATACTATAGGGTCTCCTGCTTGGGAAGGGCAATAGGCCCTGACTTAAACTCAAAGACCTCCAAGGTCCCTTCCAACTCTATTACTCTGTATTAGAGATGACAGGGCAAAATTCCCATACTTCCCTATAATAATAATTCAGTATGGTTGATGAATTTTATTGTACTAAGATATGCAAATTCATTCATTTCCTGGTAGTTAATTGTGTCTGAGAGTTTATAGACTGTGCTTCTAAAAATATTCAAGGTGGTTTGAGCAGAGATGACAATAGGACAAAAGTGAATGTCTGTTTTATGTGCATATGGACAAGACTACCACAATGCCATTTGGTATGACCCCTTATCTTTTAAAATCTAATTATGACTTAAGGACAATGTAATGTTCAGCTAATGGGGGCTGAAGCATAAGAAATTGTTTTAATTATGCAGCACTAAAGGAAAACAAATAGAAACACTTAAAAGCTTACTACTCTGTCCTGCCTGATCTTATAAACAGATTTTATAACTAAACAGCATTTCCGAATTTTCATTTTGGCCAATAGGTGGTGGTGCTTGGCTGTTTATCTCAAGAGAAAAAGCTTTAATATGCTCCACTAACAATTCCTTGTTAACAGTTCCACACTGGTATGGCTTTATTTCTTCATAGATTATTTTGTTGTGAAACTGTTTACAGGTATTTACAGGGATGAAGAAAAGAAACGAACCATCAAAAGAAAATGTTTCATAAGGAACTATGAATAAAATATTTAAAAATCATACAATAAGGTCAAAGGTGCTGTTTGTAAAAATCTGAGACTATTAAATTGGGCTAAGACAAGTAAATAAAAATGACCAAGATAAAAGTGAATAAAAAGATACATGAAAATAACCAAAGGGGAAGATATGGCATTTCTCTAAAACTCACCAAAAATGTTGTGATAAGAAATGAATGAGTTAAGCGCAGAAGACAAGATAGCACACCATTAAAGAAACAGGGGACAACCCTCATAACTTTCTACTGAAATGTATCACAAAAATTAGGAGAAAGAGGCTGATCAGATTTACCCCTTAAATCAACCCCAAGGGACACTTACAGCCTGCCAACATTCTTTATATGAGACCCCTACCCTCAAATTTTCCCAGAGAGAATGGTGCCCAAACAATTGATGGTTTGAGATTTGGTGGGTAGTTGAGGATGTATTAGGGGATCAAATGAGGGTCTTAAGCCTTGCTTTGGGCACAGTGTCACCCTTTCAAACTTGCCTTCCCAAATAGGCCCTGACTTCATCCATTTTTACAGTGCAGACCTTGAGATACCACACAAACCTTGGTGACAAAATATACACAAACTTGCCCTGCTGGATATAAAGAGGATCTGCAATGCTGAAGGCTCAAGAAGATGGCCCAGCAACATTAACAAGACTGAGAATTCTTCAAGAAAAAAAGATATGATAGCTATTTCAGTGAGGGAAAGCTTAATCGGGGAAGATTTGCCTCAGACCAATTTACAACGTCTAATAGAACAATTTAGACTTTTTAAAAAATGGATATAAATAAAGCTGAGACTTTCTTTAGGAAAGGAGACTTGATAGGCTCTCCCGAGAAGAAAAAGACTCTATTCTATGAAGATAAGCTGGAGGGAGTGACTTAAATATGGTTTAATTAATTAGGATGGATTTTTTTTTAAAAAAAGATATATGTATTGTTAGAAAGCTTTAAGTTAGTTTTGTATCTATAAAATTGAGTATGTATGTATACGCAGGTCTGCCGGTTTTTTAAGTAATGCTGAACAATATTCTAAAGTTGGTAAAATATTATGGACTAGATATGAAAATATGAGAATGAATGATATGTTATTCCCCACAGCAAGGGAAGCTGAGATGGTTTAAATGTTTGTTTTATCCAAATAAGAAATTATATTTAATTTTGCCTCTAGTTTGAAAATGCTTCCGGATTTGTGTTTGCAATGAGAGAAAAAAAAAACATGAAACTTGATTCTGTTTTTGTAAATTAGAGAGATTTATAGCTTGTACATATTGTTGTGTAAAAGCAAAAAGTTGTAGTTGTAATGTTGTTACCTTTGACTGTGCCAAAGAGAGTTGGAAATTGGTGCCTTTTTCTTTTTTTCCTCCCATTACACTATACCCCCTCTTTTTCCCTTCCTCTCTTCTTACTTTTCCATGGTTTTTTTTTTGCATTTTATATTTTGATCAACTAATCAAAAAGTTGTTAACCTAACAAGATGGCCCAGCAATTCCAATTTCTATCACTTACCATGAGAACAATATTGTCTTGTTAATTCAAAATGCAGCACTAGCAAAGAAGGTGCACAATAAAGAATCTTGAATAAATAACAGTAATTGAAGAAATGGAAACTATTCTACTTTTCTGTTGTACCTTAAGGATTTTAGTCTAGGGACTGAAAAGGCCTGAAGAGACACCTTCAAATTCTACCTGCTATCCCTTTCTCCTTCCCTCCCTTCTTTCCTTTTGAGCTGTTTTTACATAAAGTCTTGTTGTTATTGAGCACATGAAAGTCCAGTTATTGAGCACATGAAATGAGACACACAGATAAATATTCTAAACTGATAACACTTCTCTGTAATTTCCCACTCTTCTTCCACAGTCCAGGCAGATTCTGCCCAAAGTATCTTAGAAATTGCCACCATCCATCTGTTTTTAGACTCTTATCTCCAAGGATAAGAACTTTGGAGAGCTTCCAAGAGGATACTACCCCTACCACTCAATGAGAGTTGCTGTGCCACAGGGACTCATTTGTCCAAGCTCCCAGATGGAGATCCAATTATCAGGGAGGACCTGGCAGAGGAAATGCATACATCCTGCAACAAAGAATAACTTTAGTATGGATCTCTTCACTTTGAGGAGCCTGAAAGTTATAGGCAGAGATTATCACCACTTCCTTTCCACAGAATTGAAAGGAGTCAAGGGGTTTCTTTGAAGGGACGAAATTCAAAGCCTGGCAAGAGGAAGAACTGGATCAAAGGATACCACAGGAAGACAGACAAGAATCAGTCAAATTCATGTAGAACAAATTTGACCCACTGATTTCAAAATGTTTCAATACTCTGTTCAGTACTCTTTTTTTTTATTGAAAAAGTTTTAAAAGTTTTACATACATTTTCTCCCCCCTCCCCAACCACCCCCCCGACTTCCCAGAGCAAATACAAGATAAAATACAGCACAAATTCTCTAAATTAAACTCTATTTCACACTTATCATAATCATAATCATTAAACAAATAGATAAAAGGAAAGCAAGTCTTCTTTCTCCTTATTCCATCTAATTCAACAAAATTAATATCCATTTATAATTACAGCAGTTAATAAAACAATTAAGTATTACCTAATCAAACCTATCATTACTCAATTTAGCTAATTGTTACTTAACAAATTATTAGGTCTATACAATTTAACAAAATATTTTATAACTTCTTTCATTTAAAACAAAAAACAACAACAACAAAAAAAGGAAACCCTCATTCAAAAACCCCAGATTTAAAATAAAATACTATATAAACTCTTCTGTCCTCCACTTTTAAACCATCAAGGTCCAATTATAATTAAAACACTTAATAAAAAAAAATAATAATGATAATTTTTTAAATTAATAATCAAACCTCTTATTAATTTATCAATACATATTAACAAATCACCTAAGAACATCATTTAAGAACTATATCAATCATTTAAATTCTTCATACTTGATTAAACCAGTTGCTAATCTTCTTGTCTTCACATCTTCCAACAGCATATAAGATATCTTCATTTGCGTCTACCCACCTAAATAAAAATTGCTTCTTTATATAACCCCCCCAAGTGACTTTATAATTATATTTGAAATAATATCCATCAAATCCAGTCAAAAATTAGATTAATAAATTCATCAGACGTAAGGGAAACCACCAGATCAGCTGCAATTGCCCTAGGTCCATAGTCCTTTTGCCTTATATTTATTACCATCAAACAGGAAACTCCAATTTGCTATATTCAATAAAACTTCTGCGATTGCAATTAAGTCCAAATTTATTACAGTCCTTAATAAAATATTCCAAATCATTCAAGTCAGAGCATATTTCACAGCCCAACACACCAGCATTGCTGTGATCTGTTTATTCTTCTCAAAATATTCCAATACAGCTATAGGTTGCCTCCTCATCGTCGCTCATCGCTTAGTTAACTGGCATTAAACTGCTGTCTGTTTTCCCCCCCCCAAAAGTTCAAAATCTTTAAACAGTTAAACAATACTTTTTAAGGACCATCATCTCGTCAAGCAGGGTTATTTTCCATTTTTCCAGTCTTTCTTCTTTTCCTTTTTACGAACTTTCTTCTTAACTTTGATCCCTCTGCCTTTTTTAACTCCAGTAAAATTTTGCAGTTTTTGGGATTGCATATTATAAAATTTTTGCAGAAATGTAACTTCTTCTGGAAACAGCTCTTTAAATGCAGATTAGGTTTTATAAAAAAAAATTCGTGTAACCAAAATCTCATCAACTTCCAGAATTTCTTGCTCCTTATTCTGCACAGCATTCATCTTTCTCTCCTCAGTAAAAACTGCTATGGTCTGTTTTTGTTCTTTTCCGTCTCCCAACTCTTCATTCAATCCCCCACAGCTAGATTGCAACTCAGTATTTCCATGTATTTCATTGTTTCCAGCTTGAGAAGCTTGAAATATAGTATCAATTCTTTCCAATAAAGCAGAGGTAATTGAATTCCAAGCTTCCTCAAAATCAGACCATATCTGAGGGTTAGTTAACCCTTCTTTGCTTTCTTTGCTTTCAGAAAGACCAGCCATCTTGCCCCCCTTCTTCCTTCCCTTCCAGAAGGACAGAAAAAAAAGGAAAAAAAAGAATATCAAAAAGAAAAAAAAGACCCTTTACAATTTGTAATTTGTATTGCTGCTTCAATTATTATTATTACATCCTTTCTTGTTTCATCCACTTTTCAAAAAGGAGTTTTACGTTTCAAACAGGGGCTTGTCAATAATTACTTTTAGCTTTCACTTCTTCATGCCCCGTTGAAACTCAAACGCCATCTTGCTTTCACTTTCAGCTTAGGAAGAATCTTTTAAAGAAAGTAAATCTTTGGAGTTAAAAGAAAAAAAAAATACTTGCTGTTTCATTCATACTGCTTGTGCTCCGCCAGCTTGATTCAAAGAATATTTGTTTAAAGTTGGTTGCTGGGATGGTAACGACATCCAAAGCAGAGGCATCCAGGGTCCGGAGTACTGACAGGCTTAACGGGGAGCTCTCATCTTCGAGTGCCAGATTATGGGTAAAATCTGGCACTCTCAGGGAGCTCTACCCCACCCGTCTACTCACTTTCCCCCCTCATACCAGGGGGAAAGTTTTCAAACCGCAAGACAGCCGATAGTCACTGTTCTTGCGGTTCTACGGAGCCCTGGGCTGGTGCTTCAAAAAGAAGCGTCCGGCGATGTCGCAGTCCCACCGGAAGCCTCTGTTCAGTACTCTTGAAACCCATTGAATTCTGAATGCTCTTGAAATCAAGATTTCAATACTTGAAATATGTAAACTTTGAATCCAACTTAATCATTGCATTTTTGTTCTAAACTGTCCTGGTTGATTTGGTTTGTGTTTACATATGTATTTGGGATATACTTTGGGATTGTTCTACAAAAGAGGGCATGGTAAAGGATGTGGAAACAATTATTTTATGTTTTCTGGGGAATAACCCAGAAAGGGTTCAGCTTACCTTAGAAGCTTCTTTTTTGTATGATGGCATTTATGATAGCCTTTAGTCTAAATTTGTACTACAGAAACAATGGATTTTTCCCAAGAAGTACACAAAACAGGATGATTATAACACCTATTAATCAGAAGACTGACTAAAGAGGAAGCTTCCCAACTTCAACCAGAAGATGTTCTTACTTCCTCTGAATTTTCTGGAAGAGTGAGTTCTTCCGAACAGAGCCATGAGCTGTAGTCTCTCTCATTTTCATTTTGTTCACAATGCCTCCAGGATAAAGGCAGTCTTTGACTTAACAACCACAACTGAGCTCAAAATTTCTGTTGCTGAGCAAGACAGTTGTTGAGTGAGTTTTGCCCCATTTTATGACTTTTTTTGCCACAGTTTTTAAGCAAATCACTACTGTTGTTAACTGAATCATGTGATCATTAAGCAAATCCAGCATTCCCCCATTGACTTGTTGGAAGCCATCTAGGAAGGTTACAAATGGTGATCACATGGCCCTGGGACAGTGCAACTGTCATAAAGACCTGCCAGTTGCCAAGTGCCTGAATTTTGATCACATGACCATGGAGATGTTGCAACGATCGTAAATATGAAACAGTCATAACTCACTTTTTTCCAGTGCCATTGTAACGTCAAATGGTTCCTAAACAAATGGTTGTAAGTCAAGGACTACCTGTACATGTGGGGTTCAGAAGTAGTCTTGGACCTCATAATTATGCTTCTGACTAGTATTTGGCTTTTCAGCATAGTTCCTTTTTGTTAATTTAATGTAAAAATCTAATAAAAAGGACTATAAAGAATGATGAAGCCCTCATGGGTATGGAGCATGGCATTTAGTATGTTCTGTGAACTCAGCCATTCATGGTTCAGTCAACAAACCATAATGAAGAATCTAGGAACTAGAATGTTGTGAACTCATTAAGTCTTTGGTGGTTACAGTTATTTTTCTCTGCATAATTTCTTTCAGACTGTTTTTGCCAAGCACTACCTTGTCTGTATATATACAGAATGGAGAATATTTGGAATACTTTTTCCTGTCTCTGCATTACACAAGGCCCGTGTGCAATGATTTATTTCCACTGTCACATCAGTTCATGCCCCAGCATCCTGGGCCTGTCTCTCCTGAACCACCGGGGGTGGGGGTGGGGGAGGGGAGGGATTAGAGATAGAACTGAACCAAACAGTCGGGTGTACAATTATTGTACCCACCTGGCTCTGCTGTGAGCTAAGTTAGGTGTCCAGAGAGGAAACTAGAAATAGATGCAAGGACAACAAACATCTGCCAACCTCAGGTTTAATTTCTCACAGAGAAAATAAACCTCCACAAGAATTCTATAGGGGCTTTTCTATTTCAATTAATGATGCTTCCCACCCACCCCCCAATTCTTAGGGAAACTCCAAGTTATTTGGTTGCTTGATGTGAATTAAATGGTCTTCTCCTCCAATTCCCCATAAAAATGTCCAGTGAAAGAGAATCTGCCACTAAAATTGTTCCTGATAATGGAATCATGTCTGGTTGAGTGATGTTGAGTGATGTGGCAGACATTGCATTCCTCTGTGTCGCTCAACTTTGTCATCTTGAAACTGTGTGGACTTCAACTCCCAGAGTTCCTCAGCCAGCCCTTCTGGCTGGGGAATTCTGGGTATTGAAATCTTCAAGTTGCCAAGGTTGAGAAACACTGCTTGAAAGTATCAGCATGCTCTTCAATACATCAATGTCATTTTATGGCATCCAGGACATGCTTTCCTTATTGCCATGTCTGCCTTTTGAAACAATATAGCCCCACCCCACGTAACCCCAGGGATCTACACACCTCAACCCTGCTTAGCTTCCAAAGCTAGCAATCATGGCCCAGGTGCTATCACTGGCGGAGAAACATATTAAATAAAACATTTATTTATGCTTTTTGATTCAGTTTTTCTCATGATGACCACCTAGACTAGTTGCTGGAATTGTTTTGACAAGATCTTCAGAAGTGGTTTACCCTCTCTCCTATGGCTGAGAGAGAGAGAAGGACTGGCCCAAGATCATCCAGCTGGCCTCTTGTCTTAGGTGGAACAATAACTCCCAGTCTCCCAGCTCTGAGCCTGGGAGACTTCACCAAACTGGCTCTCCTTAACAATATTCCATTAAGAAAAGACCCTTTTCAGTTGGCTGTTGCCTGCCTTGTCCTAGAGATATGCTCAGATCTGTTTTGGGACTTAAGTGCAAAAAGAACAGGCTTCAAGGATAGAAAGACAAGAGAATGGTGTACCTGTGGATCTCCGTTTCATTACAGGCATCTCCTTTTTGCCTGTCTCACCCTTAATCTTTTTTTAAAAGATTCAATTTCATTATAAATAAATGAGAAGCTATGTTTTACATATGAGTAAACAAAGATTGTAAGGTCTAACACTATCTTCTTGCTTATAAGAGGTCAATCCCTTAACTGGCCAGAAAGCACCAAAACTGGTGGATGGGTGCTATTCAGTGTGCATCCACAAGGGAAGGGAAGGTCTGATAGTAAAGAAGCAACTGAGAATTATGGGAGGCGAATAGCCTTATCAGCAGCTGTGAAATCCACTTACTTTCACTACTTGTTCGGGAACGGGAGCACACAGAGGACATGCATGCTATGCATGCGTGCACCTCTTCTGCGCATGCGCTGATGGTAAAAAAAGGGATGTAATGATGTCCCGGTGGGTGGGCCAAGCCTCCTGCCACCAGCACTACCGGTTCGGCGAGCCGGATAGAACCAGGGGAGATTTCACCACTGCTTATCAGTATGGTTATGTTCTACATATGCAACATGCTCTCAACATTTCCAATATGTTCATGGCCAAGTGCTTTGCTCATACCTGCTGCATTAAATTCAGACATCTTGAAAGCTAACCATCGGAGGTCAAGGTGCCCAACATTTCTTAGAACTTGGCCTTCAGCGTGGGAGTCAAAAAACATCAGGGAATTGCATAGCCGACATCCAAATGGAGTCAGAGATGCTGACACAAACTTGTAGCTTTGAATAAATAAATGTATGTTACATCTATATATACAGCAAACTAGATAGTCAGGCAAACAGAAGTGTCATGAGGTAAATCAACACAGTAGGAACATCATGAGGTAAATTCCAGATCACAGAGGGCGCACAAAGGAAAAAGGTGGAGAAAAAGAGACACCCCCCCCAGAGCCAGCACTCTGGTATCAATCTACTACAACTGTGTGTTCTGGTTCACTGCACAACCCCACCGCTCCAGCTACTAAATTTAAATATCTTAACAAAAACCTTCCTTGCATTCAATTCACCCTTCCCTATTGTTGCTTACAGAAGTGCCTTGCAAGCTGCATATTTGTAGACTTAGCCTCAAAGTTCCCAGCTGCCCCATGTTCTTATCTGCTGTTTTTCCCATGGAACTGTGTTTATCTTCATCAGGATTAAAACAAGAACACATGCCAACTGGGAAGATTGGCTCAGGAGCCTGGGTCTGTCTTTGAATGCCCTTGAAATATAAATGTTTTGGGGGACACTGCTAAAGATAGGCTGATTTCATTCTTTGACAAAGGCTGGCACTTCTTGAAACCAATTCTCTGTGTTACTGAAGAGGCAGATAAACAAATATAGAGGAGACAAATTGAAACAAAATCGCAATATATCAGCTACACGCACATGCTCACACACACACACACACATTCCCATCCCATATTACATATGGTGTTCAAAGGAACTTGGAAACTGCAGTATCTTCATATTTCCGTTATAGTAAGCCACATCATTAGGGAGAGACTGTAGTTCAGAGGTAGTCCAGCATATGCTTGATGTAAAAAGTTGTAGATCCAAGCCTTAGCATCTCCAGGTGAAAGAGATCTTTTAACAGGTAACAGGAAATGCCTCTACAGGTAGTTCTTGACTTACAGCAGGGCTGTCAAACTCCTGGCCCACAGGCCGGATGCATCACATGCTGGCCACGCCCACACCCAGTTTAGCGAAGAGGGAAAAAGTCATGATATGTCATGTGACGCTGCCGTGACGACATGAGTTTGACACTCCTGACTTACAACCATTCGTTTAGTGATCATTTTTTAAATAAAAAATGTTTTTTATTTTATAACAAACATACAATTCACAATCAATCATACAATGTATCATCTGAGTACATCTCTTATGTCTTCTTATTCCACCAATATTTATCATATCTTGAGTCTATCATTTCATTTATTGTAACATTTTCCCCAATTTCCTTACTTTTCTATTAATACATTTATCTATACAACAATTTTATCCCCACCCATCCTTCAACCCCCCCTCCCCACACACACCCGACTTCCCAGAGCAAAAACAGGGTATAAAATTTAACAAACATAAGCTAAAATATGCTAACTTACTACAAGATTCAAAACTCCCTCTCACTCTTTAACTCCCCTTTAAAAAATTATTCATCAACCTACCCTTTATAAATTTTCTTATCACTTTTCATATTTGTTAAGTTATGCCTAACTTAAACATTTCATCACATATAGCTTTTAAAAAATACTATAATCTTAGCTTAAACATTTTAAAATCTCTTAATACATCACTAAGACATTCTTCAAAATATAAATTTCAAAACTTTTTCCTTTTAAAAAGAAAAAAAAACTTTTCATATTTGTTAAGTTATATCTGACTTAAACATTTCATCACATATAGCTTTTTTAAAGAAAACTATAATCTTAGCTTAAACATTTTAAGATCTCTTTTTTATTATAAAAGTTTTTATTGGTTAAAAATAAACAATATCACTTACAATATGTGGAATTTTTGTTATCCTTTTACAAAGATATTATATATATATTTTCTTTTTTTCACATACAGCAGATCTTCCCTTGTTAAAGTTTCAAATTTAACAACCAGATTTATACAAAAATATCAGTTCGGTATCCAGAGTAATATTAAAGTTTACAAAAATAAGAGATGTCATAAAAGGCACAAGATAATAGATTCCTCCCACTTTGTCATTTCTTAATTCTAGGTCTCAGGGTTCTGGCCTTAGCACCCCCCTCCTCCCGGACCGCTACGGCCTCACCCGCCCCCGTTCCTTGGTCATCTGATACCTCCCCTTCTTCGGTTCCTGTATCTTCCCCCTCTTGGAGGGTCTTATGTTGCTCCAAATAGGCCTTAGCCTCCGCCACACTATTAATTTTCTTCCTACTGCCCTCCCAGAAAATCATCAAACCTTCCGGCATCAACCACCTGAAGCCAATTCCCTTGAGGTACAATTTATTTGATAAAAAATAATAATTTCTTCTTAATTCTCGTATCTGTCTAGGAATCTGCTTCAGAATGGTGACCTCCTTGCCCCTGCATATCAATGCCCCCGATCTTTGATTTCTCAGTATTTCATCTCTTGTTTCCCTTCTCACGAATTTAATGTGGACCTCTCTTGGGACACTGTGTAAAATTGCATATTGTGAGTTTACTCTATAAACTAGATCCATATCCCATCTCATAAACTCCAAACCTCTTTCAGTAAATTCGCCCAACAATTTAGCCATCATTTCTCGCAAGTCTTCTTGGTCCACCTCTTCCACATTTTGAAACCTGAGAAAATAAGACATTCTATCCAGCTGCGAAGTTAAGATTACATTTCCTCTCATTTCTTCCCTCCTCTGGATTGCCCGCACCTCCCCCTCCGAACCTCCCACCTTTTTCTTATTCTCCTCTGCCAGCTGTTGAACAGCAATTAAATCTTTTTTCATAACTATGATTTCAGATTTTATTTCCAGTTGCCCTTTTTGCAGGTCATCAAGTTTATCAAGTTTCACAAGTTTCTCATCCAATTTTGCCAATTTCTCCAGAATTTTTTCCATGTCACCTGCAGCTGGTCTTTGTCTTTTTGCCATCTTGCAGTGATAAAAAATGAGAGGTCCTCAGGTAGGCACAAGCATCTAGAGAAGAAAAGATCCTCTTAAAAGTCAACACTGTTTCCTCACAATCCACCAGTGGGCGCTCACAGAAGCAACGAGTCCGGCTTGTAGAGTAGGTCAAACAGGAAACCAGAGGTGGGTGATGTCATCAAGTGTGTACAAAGAAGCAGGAAATCAGGCCCCGGCCATAACTCTCCAGCAAAGAGAGAGGCCTCCAGCCTCCCTTCTCGAATTCCGCCTCCACCATTCTCCACAAAAAATCAGCAAGGTAAGAGGTCTCCTTCTTTTTTCCTCCTCTTTCCTCTCAGCCACGGCGCCCTTCCCAGCTACAAGGGGGGGGGAGAAAAACTTCGCCCCCCCTCTCACTCGCAGGACGCCTCGTCGCTTCGCCAATCAAAGGTCTCTCCTTTTCTACTTATTCTCTGGCCTGCATCCCTTCCTCTTCCGATCGCCTCTTTACCTGCTGCCTTAATTTCAATATGCCCTGGGTCCTACAGGTGCAATGACATGGTCAGCGGCCTTGAGAATGGCCACCGCGCGCTGCCCACGCTCGCTGGAGCCTCGGGCGTGCCAGCATTGGCCGCCCAGCCCCTGGAATTGAGGCAGGGGACCCCTGGCGAGCCGCCCTTGATGGCGGATACCCCAAAACCAGGGCACCCGGCCCCGAGGGGCCTCCAAGTGGGGGGGTTCAGACGCTGGGGCAGGAGCTAGCCCAGGCAGCGTCCATCGCCATCCGGAACCGGAAGTCCTCCATTTTAAGATCTCTTAATACATCACTAGGACATTCTTCAAAATATAAATTTCAAAACTTTTTTTAAAAAGAAAAAACTATCCATTAAATTTTAAATTAACCATTTTAATACTTTAATAAGTTTGAAAAAACTATCCAATTTTAATTAAGCCTTTTTACTTCAATAAAACAGTAAACTTTTCAAATTTATTACTAAAATCATCCTCAAAAGAAATTAATCTTGCATTCTTCCTTTCTTTCTATATTTTTTCCAGTCCTTCCTCTTCAATAATACTTTCTTCTTCAGCATTGCTCCTCCCCCTGCTTTTGTTTTTGAAAATTTTTGAATTTTAATTTGAGGTTGATGTATCTTTAAAACTCGTTTTCCTCTTAAAATTATTTCCTCTAATTTGAAACCCTGGTTTCAACTCTTCCTGCTTGTAAAGTCAATTACTTCATTCCTTAAATACTGATTCTGTCTGTAAAACCAAGAATTGTCACGATAAAATTTGTCAGTTTGAAGTAAAGAGTTTAGTTGCTGTTCTTCAGTTGGTTGCGTGGAAGCCTCTGGCAAAGCCTCTGTATCCAGTGTAGAAACCTCCATCTTAATACTGACAGCCTCTTTTTTGTCCTCCAAAATCACATTAGTCTGGTTCTTTTCTTCATCTTTTCCAGCTAGCAAATCTTTCAAATTATATTTTTGAAAGGTTCTTACACTTGATTCTATTATAATAGAAGTAAAAGAGTTTAAAAGTTCTTGAAAAACCTTTACAGTCACAGCTTGTGAATTTGCTGTCTCATATAATAAGGATCCTCCAGCCCTAATATCAGCCATATTTCAATTTTCACTTTATATTTATTCTGCTATCAGGTTAATAAATCCGATTATTTTCCACACAATTTAGAAGTATAAATTAATTGAAGTCAATACTATAGTCTTTTCCATTCAGCTTCCACTAAGTCTTTTCCTTAATGTGTAATCCAGTAGCTTTAACAATGTTGCAAGCGTTAACAAGCACTTTCACTAGTACGTTTCATTTTCACGCCCTCAGGTGCCATTTTTCTCCCTTTTTTAAAAACGGAGTTAAAGTTCAGTGCTTGCATTTTTTGTTCTCCTGATTTGCTTTGCCAGCATCCAAAGTCAAAATTTCTTATAATCCTTAAAATTGCATTGCTGGTGTGGTCGCGACGCCTTGTTCTGCATAAAGCAGACTCGTCCCAGATCCGGAGCAGTTGAAGGGCTTTCAGGGAACTCTCACCCTGCAAGCCCCAGGCTTAAAAAGAAAAACCTGGGGGTCTAGAGGAGCTCTACCCAGACCCTTTTGCTCTTCTCTCCCCCTTTTTCCCTGGGGGAGAGTTTCGAGCCGCTAGACAGCTGATTTTCGCTGTTCTAGTGGCTATACGGAATCACGGGGCTGGAGCTCCTAGAGGAGCATCCATCGGCGTTTGCGGAGCCACTGGAAGTCCCCATTTAGTGATCATTTGAAGTCATAATGCAGATAGATTTCACCATGGCTGGTGAGGAATTCTGGGAGATGAAGTCCACAAATCTTGGAAAGTTGTAAACCTCTGAATTAGAGTATTATGTTTTTAATTTCTGCTGTTTAATTTGTTATTGTTGTTAGTAGTCTTGAGCACACCTCTGAACAGAGAGATGGGGCAACAATACCATGTATAAATCCTTGTGGGACATTTAAATCAGATTCTTTCATATCCTCTTCCTTTCCTTCAATACTGCATAACAAAATTGGGAATGGTAAGAAAGGGGAAAAGATATGAAATACTAGTACAGCAATCTTGGGGTAAATAGGCATGCAAAACTCTGCTTGGAAGTAAAGAGTTTTCCCCAAGGGTGGGGTGGGGTAGAAGACAGAGCCAGGTCTATAATGCTCAAATGCAACAGAAATACATGACATTAATAGCCATATGATTCCAGTACCTTAAGCAGTCTTCCCTCTTGGCAACAGCAGTAAGTGACTAATAACTTCTTGGCAATTGTGAAAACAGCCTGCTGCCATGGCATCAGCCACAAGAAAGTACTCTATGATGGAAGTACATTCTCAAGGAAATTTAGGGATTCTTGACATCTTAAGATAACGGCTTTTACTGAGAAGAACAGAGAAGAAAAGCATAAGATCTGATGGGGTTACCTCATAGCTGCATTTTTTTTTGTGAAAGAAGCTTTGCTTAGTCCTTGGATTCTGGGAATGAAGCATTTGCTTGGCCAAATACTGACAATTCTTGATAACACTAAGAGGTAGAAATACAAAAGTGGAAACTTATGCAAGACTTGTGGCTTTCTAAAGCCTGTGGGATTCTGGGATTGCATCCATTGCCTCTTGTACTGCAGTAGAAGATCCTACCAAGAGAAGCTTGATGGTTCGTCTCTCCTAGGCTAAAGAACATCGCTTAAGACCTAAGATTTTACAACTGTGCATTGCCCATGGATCCAGGCACATGTGCAGGCACTGTTGGAGAATGCAAAGATTCAATCAAGGGTGCAGGAAGAGGCACAAATCTGCAAATCATTTCAATATTCTAATGCCAACTCATAAGTGAATATTTAAAGGTATTACTATGATTAATTTTCCATTCCGGTCAGAAGAAACCATTTTAAATTATTATTTCCAATAATAAGAAGTGGAAACATATACAACCAGAAGTCCTGTGAAATCTTACATACCTACAGTATTATTACATTATTATAAAAACTTTTTTTTGTGAATAACAGGCCACATTTGTCAGCCCTTCCAGATAGCCCAGACAGGAAAATGGAACGGTGACTTTAATGCTACATTTATTGTAAGATAACAGAAATATAATTTTGCAAGTCTGAAAACAACTCCCAGCAAACAGGAGCCTGTGACTGCAGAGCAAAAAACAGTGGCAGTACAGCAGGGAGGAGAGCCAGCAGCAAGGGGCAGCGCAGCGAGCTAGAGCCTGAGAGCAGCGCACAGAGCAACAGGAAAAGCGACAGTGGAGCTGAGGGGCAGAGCAGATCAGACAGTGGAGCAGACCAGACAGTAGAGCTGAGCTGACTAGAAAGCTGAACGGCAGGCTGAGAGAGCTGACCAGAGCAGAGACGAGGCTGAAAAGACCCGAGCACTGAAAGACAGAACAGAGCTGGCAGAGAAAATGGCAAGGGGCCAGAGCAGCAAACAACAGAAGTGAAGGCAACAAATTAAGCCTGAGGTCCCAATAGGGAGGGAGGGAAGACCCTGGTAGAGAATAAAAATAAACGCAGGACAGAAAATAAAAGATAAATAAAGAGGCAAAAATAAGGACAAGAGTGGAACATTAGAAATCAAGGAAGAACAAGATCAGTCAAATAAGTAAGGCAACTTTGTCATCCAAAAGGTAAAGGAGGGAACTATACTGGACCTAATTCTTACTAATAGAACAGAAGTGATAGAGGGAGCTGAAGTTGCTGGAACTTTCGGTGAAAGTGACCATGTCATACTGGAATTCAATATAATGCAAATACAAGCAATAGAAAATAAGCCAACCAGTATCTTAAACTTTAAACGAGCTGATTTTAACAAACTCAGAGACAGCCTCAGAAAGATTCCATGGATGAAAATCCTAAAGGGGAAAACAACTCAAGAAGCATGGGAAACTCTGAAAAATGCGATCATAAAAGTCCAGTCCAGCATAATACCGCTGAAAAAGAAAAAGAAATTCAAGAAGAAACCAGCATGGCTACACAAAGATTTCTCTGACATACTGAAAAACAAAAAGGACAAGTACAAAAAATGGAAAAAGGGACACTTAACTAAGGCTGATTATCAGCACATAGCCAGAATATGCAAAGATGAAGTCATGAAAGCAAAGGCTCAGAATGAACAAAGACTTGCAATAAAAGTCAAAGATAATAAAAAAGGTTTATTTCAACACATTAATAACAAGAAAAAAAATCAAGGAAACAGTGGGTCCACTAAAGGGAGAAGATGGCAAGGAAGTAACAGGCAGTAGGGAGAAAGCAGAGCTGCTTAACTCATTCTTCACATCAGTCTTCACACAAAAACAAATTATAGCCCAATGTACCAAAAAAACTACCGGTACTGTAAAAGACAAACTACAAATAAAAATTAAAATAAACAAGAAAATGGTAAGAGTATATCTATCTGACCTTGATGTATATAAATCACCGGGACCTGACAGATTACATCCTACAGTTCTAAAGGAGCTGGCAGATGTTATCTCAAAACCATATCTTTCAAAAATCCTGGAGCACTGGGGAAGTACCTGAAGATTGGAAAGGGGCTGATGTGGTTCCCATCTTCAAGAAAGGGGGGATAAAACAGACCCAGGAAACTACAGACCAATCAGTCTAACATCAATACCTGGGAAGATTCTGGAAAAGATAACCAAAAAAACAGATCTATGAACAACTAGAAGCAAATAAAGTTATAACTAATAGCCAGCATGGTTTTGTTAAAAACAGATCATGCCAAACCAAACTTATTTCTTTCTTTGATAAAGTCACTAAATTAGTAGACCAGCAAAATCCTGTGGACCAGGGGTGAAATGTAAAATTTGTTACTACCAGTTCTGTGGGTGTGTGGGGGGGGTGTTAATGTGACTGGGTCGGCGTGGCCAACTTTTTTTCTTTTCTTAACTTTTGAAAGCATTTTTTCTAATGCTTTGAAAAGCCTCTGCCACTCAGGAAACTCAGCTTGGATCGTCAGAGGTATTTTTTAAAAAATACCTCTCTGCCGATCAGGCAACTCAGCTGGGATCGTCAGAGACTTTTCAAAGCATTTTTTTACCACCTCTTTGGCCAAGAGATTGCAGAAAAAAATGCTTTGAAAAGCCTCTGACTATCCCAGCTGAGCCGCGCGATCATCAGAGGCTTTTTTTTTTACTTTTAAAAGCATTTTTTCGTCGGAAGAGGTTGTAGAAAAAATGCTTTTAAAAGTAAAAAAAAAGCCTCTGATGATCCTGCAGCTCGGCTGGGCATGGGGGGGGGGGGGGGGG
>WNWU01000058.1:2648993-2681622 GCA_012654045.1 Ptyas mucosa | reverse complement strand
AACAACATAACTTACGTAGGTAAAACCTGGCTAGATAGAAAAGCATATATATATATATATATATATATATATATATATATAAAATCATATATAGATCATCAGATGCAGTATTATTCAAGGTTTTCCTTCTGGGATTAAGTCCATCTCATTGCTGATACTATCTATGAGCCCCCAGTTCTGAGTCCAGTACTTTAAATGACATTTGAAAGAGGTCACCTTGTAACAGCCTTCCAGGGACATTCAGTATCCAGTGGGTTAAAACTATGCACTCTTCCCCCACCCCCCATTATGTTAATTTTAATGTGCTGATGGGGAAATTTGACAGATCATTCCAAACAACTTCAAAGGGAGATACAAAGAGGCCAACATGGAAACTATTCCTAAGGCCCAACACATAAAGCCAGAATAATTATCATCAGCCCTTGCTCCAGAAACATTAAAGTGGAAGCTCAACATCTGTGCCAAAATTCTAGATTTTGGTTGGCCTAAAGCCTGTTGACATCAGACCACATGGCATACCTAATCTCTCATCACCCATATAATTTATCAAACAGCCCAAGAGGATTTGCGGCTAAATTTGGAAATGAGTGTTTTGAAACAAGGAATCACAAATTGCTGTATTTTTTGAAGTCCAGTATATGCAGAAGGCCTTGAGTTAAAGAAGCTACAGAAGCTTCTGTGCTGGCCCGTTGTGGCCAACATTAAATTAAGCTCTACTTACCATTTGCAGTAGTGCTATACTGTGTATTAAACAATTTCCCTACTCCTCTTCATACAAGCACTAGATAAACCAGCCTAGAAAGAAAGTAAGAATCATACTATCATGCCAATATCTTCACCTGGAGGGAGATGGACCTTATTTGGTGGTGTCTTCTGTTTGGGATGCTTCCCTGATGTGATGATGATTATGTTATCCAGTCACTTGTGTCTGACTCTTGGTGATTCTCTGTGGGATTCCATGTGTTCCAATCCTGCACTATTTCTTTGAGTGGTTCTATGCTCTAGCTGGTGTCAGCTTTGATGGCATTCAGCCATTGTGTTCTTTGATGGCCTGGCTTCCCTTTGCTGCTAACTCTTCCAAACGTAATGGCTTTCTCCAGTGAATTCCCCTGCATGACATGGGCAAAATAAGTGAGATGCAGTTAATTGTGGTTCTCCCAGATATAATTATATGGTATCATTTATTATCTCCCAGGAGTCCGTTCAAAGAGAAACAAGATCAGAGGCTGGCAATATAGGGTACCAGTTCTGTTCTATGCTCCAGCTATATCACATTTACTTTAGCCTCCAAACTCAACCTCAGAGTGAACTAGGTAAGCTAAGCAGTACAATTAAAATGAAAATCCTGCAATATTTGGGATCTGACAAAGTTCAAGCTGTGCATGATGAAGCCAACCTTTTGCCTGATCGCATGATTCAAACAGATATTTAAGGACCAAACCTAAAAGTGATTCTGGGCAAGAATGAGAGAGATGGAGCAATAGCCCAGAATGGGCTGCTTACATTCTGACTCATAATAGCACAGGGATCACTTGTCACTTGTCACTCTCTTGTCACTCCGGTGGTGTTGAACTTACCTTTGATTCCCAGCAGGAATATTTTCCATTGCTTGTTCTGGCTTATGAGCAGATGTGAGCAGTTTATTACTTTAAGTCCGAAGAAAGTTTCTTTTAAATCACTCTCATATCACAGCAATACTGAACCTTGATTGAAATTTGGCCAAGAGTTTAATGGCACCATATAAGCAGTAAGAGATCATAACCTAATGTGGTAAACTTGAGAGACTGCTGTGGTAGAATATTTAGGTTTCCAACATGTATGTATGTATGTATGTATGTATGTATGTATGTATTTACTTAAATCTATAGTTCACTGCACTGTAACATTCTGGGCAGCCACACCTTTATTTATTTTTGCATTTGTTTATTATTTTTATTTATTTATTATTTTATTTATTAACTATTATTTAGTGTATGCCATTTGTACATTGAGAGGCAGGGAGTCTACAATGTTACTACAGAGTAGTATGCAGTTTGGTTTGGTTGCTTTAGAAAATCTAATAAGACAAAAGACAAAACATAAATATAGTTGTAATACATATATTTGTTTGTTTTATAAATAGTTGTATTGCAAATACAACAAAAACCATGCATAAAAAGTGCTTAAAAAGAAAATGCTTCATTAAAAGACATGTTTTTACAATAACCTATACTTAATAAAGTTTTTTTGGGGGGGGGGTAATGGAGAATATAAACATGACTGTGGGACAAAAGCTAAAATTTTAAGAGAAGATCCAGTTTGATCTAGTGGTTAAGGCATCAGATGAGAAATCAGGAGAGTGTAGATTCTAGTCCTGCCTTAGGCATGAAAACCAACTGGTTGATTTTGGATCAGTCCTCTCTTTCAATGCAGCCGATTTTACGGAGTTGTTGGTCTTAAGAAATCCAATCAATCAATCTTTAGAAACTAAACCATAGCACAAGAATGCTTTATATTTAAGGAAGGGAAAACATCGTAGGCTCCCTTGGAAGGGAAAATGGTATGCAGAATAACAGGGATCTTGGACATCTTCTAGTCCAACTTGCTCAAACAGGAAACCAAATGGTTGTCTAATCTCTTATTTAAAACTTCCAGTGTTTGAGCATCCACCACTTCTGGAGGCAAGTCATTTCACTGATTAATTGTTCTGTCAGGAAATTTCTACTTTTAGGTTGGTTCTCTCCTTGATTAGTTTCCATCCATTACTTCTTGTCTTTCAGGTTCTTTGGAGAATAGGTTGGCCCTCTCTTCTTCTTTGTGGCAGCTCCTCAAACATTGGAACACTGCTCTCATGTCACCCCTAATCCTTCTTTTCATTAAACTAGACATACCCAATTCTTGCAACCGTTCTTCATATGTATATAATATGAATGCATACAATGTGTATGTATACAATATGTATGTATACAATATATACAGTAAAGGTAATGGTACAGTAGTGGTAGCAATAATTCCAATTGTCAATGAATGTCCATTATGAGAGGAGGAAGAGAAAACTCTGTCATTGCTGAAGTCTACAGATTACTAACTCTGATAAAGTAATTTGTTTTACAAATTCTGGGATTCTTCTGAATTTGAGATCAGTGAACCCAGGATTCTGATCTGAATTATCTACTATAAAACACTTTTTTGTGCACTTAATGCATCTTTGCATCAAAGATGCAGTTTTTGGTTTTCACTTTGATATGATGATATCAACTCAGGGGACACATAAAATCTATTGTGAATTTAAACT
Organism: Ptyas mucosa; assembly: GCA_012654045.1. NCBI lineage: Eukaryota > Metazoa > Chordata > Lepidosauria > Squamata > Colubridae > Ptyas > Ptyas mucosa. Next base: position 2,678,348 of record WNWU01000058.1, on the reverse strand, counting down.
TTGCTGTAGGAGAACATTGTCTATTAGCAATTATTAACTTCAGGCAACTTTAGGACCATAATAGAGAAAGAAGTGGTTATGTTCCCTCTCTCTGGTTGGTTTGATTATTTTTGTTTCAGTTAACTTGCATTTTTAAATAAGCAAAGACTTAATGTTTCATTTGATTGTAAGCCAAAAGCAGATAATATTTTTGAATCTCTCTCTCCCTCTCTGCCATCCCCCTCTCTGAGTTTGTGCAAGTCTGTCTGTCTGTCTGTCTCTTGGAATGGCATGGAGGTCTAATTTTGTTTTATCTAAAATAAAATAAATAAGCATGTTAAGTCTATAAGAGGATTAACCCAGCTTTGATACTGTTTACTTAAAAAAAACGAATTTAAAAACATTTGTTAAAATTCAGAAATTGGCTAATGAATTTCCGTGGAATTAAGTTAAGAGATTGGGAGTTGCAAAGCTATTGGACTTCTGTGGCCTTGACTTGCCCTGAGTAGGGGAAAAAAACCCCAGTTAACTTGTGCTACCTTTGCCATCCATGGTGGTGCATTAAATGCCCTTGGAATAGATACATTTGCGGTGGGACTAAATGAATGCCAGTCAGAAATTAGATCTGAATCTGCAAACGTCTAATTGTTCAGTCTGCCTTTCATCCCTGATGGACCGCATACTGAATCTAACGCTCAGTAACTATGGGTAACTATCTTTTTACAATTTACTTTAATCGTATGAAAACAATGGGAAAGTTGCAGGCAGGACTTGCAGATGGCCAAAATGACCTCATCACTAGAGTTACTCCAATCTAAAAGCAGGTGATAGTTTATATGCATACATAACTAAAAATATCCAGTTCCTGGCCAGATGATCTTTAAACTCTGGACAATCCAATTTTGGAATTCTTCTATCCTAGATATATCAGGAGTACTTAACCCACTCAATTGTCATGTTGTCATGTCAACAGGAGATGTAAGTGACCTAGACTTTTTTCAGGCTAGGTCTTACTTCCCTAAGTGGAATTTTGGAGAGTGCTCCAAAATACAATATTAATTGGAACGTTGAAATGGACATCAAGAAGATACTAGTCCTTGATGGCTAATCTTTTTACTGTTGCATGCCAAAGGCGGTGGGTGCGCGGGGCAGTCGCGCTTGTGCATAGCCACACTCATAATGCAATGATCCCCCACACGCCTTGCTCCCCGCGCATGCACGATGACCCCCATGCTTCCCCATGCATTCACGTGTGACACCTCGTGCTCCCCCCACCCCCACACATGTTCGTGTGACCACCCATGCTCCCCCTGCTCCCCTGTGCATGCATGTGTGACACCCCTGCGGCGCGTTTTGGGCCTGGCAAGCCTCCCTGGAGCCTCCTGGAACCAAAACCTGGCCACGGGGGGTGCACGGTCCCCCCCCTGTGCTGCCCCCATCCCCCACGCATGCCCGTGAGACGCCCTCCTGCCCCTGTGCATGTGGGTTCAATCTTTACAGAAGTTTTCATTTTATCTGAACATCTTCACAAGCTTTGACAAGACTTTTCTTTAGTTTTAATGCAAACTAGGGTTGTGCTGTAAATGTCTCCTGCCTTTCCCCTTACCCCCATAATGTTTCCTCAATAAGGTCATCTCTTCACAGTTTGCATTATCGAAGTTTCCCACGCTTCAGTAATATCTCAAGACCTTTTGAAGGAACACTTCCCATGGGGTTTTTCTAGGTCAGGAAGTGAGGGCAGCCAGGGAAGGTGCAGAGTGATGGAGAAATGTGGAACAGAAAAACAGCCACCCAAAATAGTGAAATGATCAACTCATGAAAAAAAAAAAAACCACCAAAAGAAATTCTAAAAAATTCAAAACACGCTAAAGCTTTGGCTGATGCAATCCTGGCAATAAAACTCCAGGATGGGCTTCTTGTGCCAATTTTGTTTCTTTCCAGTTTATTCCTTTAAAAATTATAACCTGTTAGCCATTCTTGAAGTATTTTCAATGATAGCAACCTTGGCTAAAGTAATAAATAGAAGCTTGGAAAATGAGAACCTTCTATTTTATTAAAACATTTAAAGAGAAAGATAAAAATGAGTACAAACTTTTTATTAATAGAAAAGAAAAAATAGAAAATACAAATAGGGAAAATAGTAGCATACATAGTCACAGATAATAGAATCTATTATAATTAAAAATAAGCTAAGCTTAGTAGGTGAAAGTTTAAGATTAGGTAATCTAATTGTATTATTAATATTAATAGTGTGTTAAAGTATATTGTGAACTTAAACTTTTAAGGATAAGAAATTGTGGGGATTTTGAGATATATTCCCAGGATTAATTAAATTTTGTTAATATTTGGTTTTATTAGTAGTCCTAGACATTTGGGATATTGAAATTATAGTGGAATAATGACTAATTTTCAAAATAATAAATATTAGTAACTTAGTAGGGGATAACAAATACATGGTGCAAAAAAAATGTTATTTATGTTTAAATGAATTAATGAAAAAAATGATAAAGAATTATAAAGAGAGAATGGTACTTCTGAAGTTGAAAGATTATGATTATGCATACTTATTTGTATTATTACTGTTAGCGTTGTTTAAAAAAGATTTAACCCAGTCAATACACTGTCCACAAAATATGTATGGTGTGTATCATATTAAAAATAATAAAAAAATGTGTATAAACTAATATCACGTAAGGAAAAAAAGGAAGAAATAGAAAAGTAAGTTTAAAACGCAGAAAAGAAAGAAAGGAGATACTAAGAAGTGACTTGCAGTATTCTTCACAGCATCTATACATACCATTATATTTTGAAGGACTTCTAGATCTTGCTGTGAAAGGGAAAGGGTTTCTCCATTTACCAAAATTAATAATAATAATGGATTTCTCCCATTTTTCTTTCCAAATAGGAAAAGAAAATGATTTGCACCTAGGAAGGAATGCATACAATTTAGAGAAGACAATAGTTTTAATTCAGGAGAATGTTTGAGTGCATGGGATTATTTTGCACTATAGGTTTTTAATGCACACATTAAAAATATGCTTTTAGCTTTAGCACCAGAAAAAATAAAATTATCCAAATCAGAATCATTTTCTCAACTTTTGGAATCCTCTGATTTTGAAAAGGAGTGGAAAGCTCTGTTTTGTCACTCTTTGAATGTCACGTAATATCAGAACATTTACCAGCATTTCATTAGCTGTTTGTCCTATTTTGTAGCAGGCTGTAAACAGTAATTGGCTGTAAAAAGCTGTTTAACCCAAATGCGATTTAGAGATACAGAATTGTACAAACAGACTGCAGAGGGATTTGGAATTACCTATCAGCTACTTAATCAAATAAATGAATACGCAAAAAGTATCTGAAATATTCAATATTTTCTCCTTGTTTGTGATTTATGGCATTTGTCATAACAAGAAATTTTTGTACAGGTAGTCCTCGATTTACAATAGTTTGTTTAGTGACCATCTGAAGCTACAATGACACTGAAAAAACTGACTTATGACTGTTTTTCACACTTACAACCGTTGCAGCATCCCTATGGTTATGTGATCAAAATTCAGATGCTTGGCAACTGACTTGTACTTTTGACAGTTGCAGTCAAAAGGATCATGCGATCACCTTTGGCGACCTTCTGACAAGCAAAGTCAAAGGAGAAGCCTGATTCACTCAACAATGATGTTACTAACTTAACAACTGCAGCAAGAAAAATCGTAAAATGACTTTAACAATTCACTTAACAAATCTCTCATTTAACAACAGAAATGTTGGGTTCAATTGTGGTCATCAGTCGGTGACTACCAGTACTACATTCATGCTTAAGTAGGAGCTATGGTTTCCCCATGATATCTTCCGGATACATTGACCTGCAGACTTGACTTGACTTGACTTGACTTGACTTGACCTCTCCTCTCCTCTCCTCTCCATTCCATTCTAGCTGAAAATTGTGCAACTTAAGGGTAATGGACTTGGAAGACTGACTATTGACTGCTCTAGAGATTAGACACCATGCAAAAAAAAAAAAGCTCAAAGTGGAGCCAGTGAAATTAAAAAGATCTGTTTTGGAAGAAGTAGGCCACAGAAATATGCAGGACAGGAATGTGACTCCATTGTCTTGTTTTTGTTTTGCGCTTTCCTGGTGTCACACATGTATTAACAAACAGAGCAATCAAAGAAGTGAGAAATTGTGCTTGGCAGAACCCCATTTAAAGCAAACAAGTCCAACTGACAGGGTGCAGCCAGTCATCTCTGCCTTCCACCCTGAGAGTGAGAAGAGCCATGGAGAATTGTATATTGCTATCTGTATTCTACAGATACGTTACCTTTATGTAGCCTTACTGCCTTTCTTTCTTCTTTCTTCTTCTTTCTTCTCAGTCCTTCCTGCCTATCTCCTCTATATTAACTTCTCTAACCTTTCCTCCCTCCCTCCTTCCTTTCTCTCTTTCGGACTGAAGTCCAGTGGAGAGCAGCCCAAGCACCCCACTATTAATCTGTATTTATTCTCACAGTAAATCATAGAGTGATTAAATGCAATTACACCTTAGATGTTACTAAAAGCACTTTTCCTAGGGGAAAGCCATTTCAGCACCCCATTCTCTCCCATTGGTTTCCATAGTACAATGTGACTTCTTTGGTCACAGAAAAAAATGTCAAGGTCCATATCTTGAAGCAGGAATCAATAGGTTCTCTTTGTAAGTCAAAATATTTGCTAAATTCTATAGGTCTGGATGGAAGTACTTCAACTATTTGTTATTGCCAATCCCTGTTTTGAGGGATACACAAAATACCTCATTTTCAGATTTCTGGGAACTAAAGGAGAAAGGCAGCAGAAGCAGTGAATATACGATATTTCTGAGGACATAAACTGAAGAAGAGAGACGATTCAACACCGGTTTCCACAATTGTCCAAAGAAATGTTGGAAAAAAGAGTCTTGGGGTTCCTGGTTCCATATGGCCTTTTTTTTTTTTTTAATTCTTATTTATATGCTGCCCTTCTCCGGAGATTCAGGGTGGCTTACAATGTGTTAAGCAATAGCCTTCATACTTTTGTATATTTTATACAAAGTCAGCTTATTGCCCCCACAAACCGGGTCCTCATTTTACCCACCTTAGAAAGGATGGAAGGCTGAGTCAACCTTGAGCCTGGTGGGATTCAAACTTACAGTAATTGCGGGCAGCTGGATGTTAAATTCTGCCTTGTAGGAAGCATTAGCCTCCTACGCCACTCAGGTTCCTCCTTGCAGGGGTCCATCACCTGCTTGAATCATATGATTGCATCTATTTATATATTTGATCACTATCAAGGAATGACACCACTCAGGTCATAGAACAACTCAAAGAAGTAGTGTAAGATGGGAAGAAGTGCAGAAACCTGGCCCATAGAATCACCAAATGTTGGATGCATCTGAATGGATAACATCATCATCATCATCATCATCATCATCATGCATTTGATTAAATTGGTATCTGTTTGCTGCACGAGTACCATTATGGATTTTCCAAAAAATATCCTTACAGTGTTTCATTTTTCCTTCTTTTCCCTTTGATGCTTAAGCAAGGCGTCTTCCTTTTGTCAGCTGACTGTCCCATACAGACAGTATGGGAAAATATGCACAGCATTCCCAGTTTATTCACAATTATAAACAGAGACATTTCAGAGTTTTCGACTATCACCAAGGCCACCATTCTACGTTTCCCGCTTAACTTGCAAATAACTCCCATTGCACTCTGTAAGGCTTATTTCCATGAAGAGGATCACAAAATCAAAGCAGACTTTTTGGTTTTTAAAATATCTTTACTTCCATAGCACTGCTGAGTATGGAATTCAGAGGCTTTAGAATGAGCCTGAACAAGAACAGAACATGTTGTCCCCATACAAAGAGAAGTACACATATACACAAAAACAATTTCTCAAGGGGAAAAATGCTCCATCATGGGAAAATCAGATACAATAAATGGATCATGTTTATATAACAGCTTGGAAGGTATTGTGGTATTGGCTGTTGGATGTATTAGTAATACATCGAAATAGAAATATGCTGTTATTGTGCAGAAATCGGCCTTCCAATTTCCCAGAGTTGATTCTTTTTTTTCCCTCCCATGATTTCTGTTTGTTCAGCTCATTTTCATGATGATTTTGAATTCAATGCCTTCAGATCATTTCTTAGAATTTATTTTATTGTTATTAAGAATTTAGAATATGTTACCTCTGGCTCCCTTGTCCATCATTTTCATCTCTAATCTGCCTGGTTATTCCTAATTTTTGATCAGGAAGGAAGGAAGGAAGGAAGGAAGGAAGGAAGGAAGGAAGGAAGGAGGGAGGGAGGGAGGGAGGGAGGGAGGGAGGGAAGGAAGGAAGGAAGGAAGGAAGGAAGGAAGGAAGATGTTGAAAAAGTTTAGACTACTATTCTGCTTTTGCAATAATGACATTTGAAATCTCTTGGAGATTTTGTAGGCCAAAAATATTTTTTTAAAAAAATGTAGATGAAGTTGAAAGTTATTACAGCAAACCTGCCTTCATTAACAACAAAGTCATCTCCCCAACTAATGAAGAACAGCTAAATAGATGGACAGATAGATATTTGCCATCTCCTGTTTCTCTATTCTTTATGTTTTCTATGCAATGGCTCTGGTGAAATAATGCCATTATAACACAGAAGCATTCCAAATAATTAGCAAAGCAGGGAGGAAAAAAAATCTATCAAACAAGTTTATTGGGCTGCATATTTCGACTGCCGACGTTCAACTTGTAAAAACCATTTGAATTTAAGCAAAAGAGCTTTTGCCAGCTTTCAGCTTTAAAGAGAAATGTTATTGGTCTCACAAGGGAATGACAAATGTTCATAGGGAAAATCCCATCCGGGAAGAATGCATTGAATCTAGTCTCTGCTTAAGTGTTACTCTTATACTGTAGACCCATTAAATAAGTAATGGGTCTCAAACAATAATAACACTTGAAAACTTCACTATTAAGTCATTCTTTTGCCAGCAGTTAGAAAGCTTGTCACTTATTCTGCTGATAATGCTTTCCCCTGATTTAAACCCATATGCTCTGCCCTGCATTCAGAGGAGACTTTACAGAACAAATGCATAATACTGCAATGAGAAGAGTCCATAAAGCTTTAAGTGAATGGCTATATTTAGAAGATGTTTGATCACTAAAGAAAGCAATGGACAGAAAATATATTTATTATGGTCAGAAGTTTTTTGTGTCCATGTGCCTGTTAAAAAAACACCCTATCAAAGCAAAACTAAGTGATAAGAGGTCTGTATATCCAGAGCAATGATGTGTTATAATGAGCAATAAAATATAATTTCAGGGTTACAAAATAAGTTATTTCAGAATTCAAGCAAAATTCATTTTAGGATAACTCAGAATATATTAATGAATCAGGATAGGGTTATGTGTATCAGAAAAGCCCATATTACAATTAATGCTGTACCAAGTTCTATGCGGCAATTTTTCAGGATTTTTGCCTCTCTATAAAAGGGAGTCTATTATTCTCGGGATACTTAAATGTTTCTATCAAACTTCTCTTCATGGTACTTTTGAACTAATTTGATGGAGAAAGGGAGGGTGCTACCACTGCTGTTCCCGATCTTTCCATCACTCCAAAGTCTCCCTGGTTACTGACATTTTTCCCATGGCAGGATGTTCTCCATGAAATCTACTTCAAGAGTTTAATTAAAGGGTAAGATGCCAGAGAAGCTACCAACTGTGGAGAGATGACCGTACAGAGAAAGTGATGACATTTCACAAATTCCATGACTTTAATGAGAATTGGTAGAAAAACATGTAGGTGTTTGTTTGTTTGTCTTGCATTGCATTGCATTGGTTACAACCTTTGTGTTCAATTTCTCCAAACTAGAGAGACACAAAGGCTCTTAGTTATGGTGGAGAAAGACTGCAAGAGAAGTAATTTCAAAGTCTTTGTTTGACCAACAAGCAAGTTCCTCCTATGAATGTAGACATGTATCTTATTCATTCATTCATATATTTATTGTAAATATATTTTCTAGCCTTCATCTGGGACGAGCTACTGCTGTCACAAAAACATTGGAGCCTCCTGATGCTCTGGCATTCTCCAAGAACATAACATTTGTTCTGTAAAGATATCCTAAAGAGTCTGGAATGCTTATCCTGCAACAGAGCATGAATCCCTCAGAATAAGCCTCTGCCCTTTATTTTCATGTCCTTATTTGATGATCCCTTTTCCAACCCGTCTTGTCCAGGAGTACTTGCAAACTTGTAAAAAGGAGTTGAGTCATGTTACTTGTAGACATTCTTTCCAACTAATCTACATGTTTCCTGCCATGACCCTCATCATGCATGAAACAAAAGAGAAAAAGCATCAGCCCAGCATCAGATTTGCAAGAGCCAAGTTCTTTATGCAAATCAAGTTGTTGTTGTTCAGTTGCTAAGTCATTCTGGACTCTTTGTCACCCCATGGACACACTTTGGCACACCAGCATCCTCTGTCCTCCACTGTCTCCAGCAGCCTGCTCAAATTCATGTTCATTGCATCAGTGAGACTATCTAACCATCTCATCCTTTCCTTTTGCCTTCAATCTTTCCAGCATGGGAGTCTTTTCCAGGGAGTCCTCTCTTCTCATTTGGTGGCTGAAGTATTTGAGCTTCAGCTTCAGTATCTGTCCTTCCAAAGGACAGTCAGGGTTGATTTCCTTTAGGATAGGCAATCTTAGCAATTTCCTGAACTTACTTTCTGTCAAAACTGGTCTATAGTCAGCAGGCAGAGACCACACTAGACATTAATTTGAAGGTGTCACTGCTTCTCCACCAACCCCTCTAGAGCAGGTTGGCCCCTTCTAGTTTTGAGAGGACTAGAGCTCTCAGAATTTTTTGCTGGGAAAGAATGTTTGGCATTTCTTTTCCTGACATATCAGTCATCCAGGTTGAGCAGCAGCTTGAAACTGTGGACCCAGCATGGAGATGGTCCTCTGCCATCCTAATCCCAGTTGAGATCAGGTTCCTTGTTCCTCACCAGAAGAAAAATGTGATGAGGAGATGAAAGAATCTGTGTTGGGACAGTTGTGTGCATCTATGGAGGGGAGAAAAGGTTACCTCCTCTTCTTCTCAGCCAGAAATGACTTCTGACTGACATTGGATCCCCAAGCTTAACATCAGGTTGGGATGGTGGGGAGAAACCTGCAGCTGCCAAAAACTAAAGGTCTTTTCTCCAGTTGTGTTCTAGAGACTAGGGACTAACCTGCATTCAACTGCTGCATTAGGACGTGACCGCAAGTTTGATTGTGTTACTTTGGGACTGCGCTGTAAAATTGGTTTCTCTCCCTAAGAGAAAAGGGGGGACAGGGCAAAGCTGTCACGAGGGTGTTTTCGCCATCTACTGCTGTAGTGGACCCAGTCATTCTCCCTCTTGCTTGGGTTTTGCGCATGGGTTTGGGAGAAAAACAGCTTGCCAGCTCAACCAAGTCAGGTAAATCTGCCGTAGAGGCTGAACTCGTAGAGGCTGAACTCGTATAACATTTCTGCGTCTCAGCGTAGGGCGCAAACTCGGGCTCGGTTAGTACGGCGCGACTACGCTTCGAGCATTGAATAAAGTCAGCGAATGGCATAATTCAGTAGCCAGGGGAGGCATTGCGGGGCGACCAAAGAGAGCCAGAGAAAGGAATCCCCCCCTCCTTCCGTCTTCGCTTGGTCACGGATAGGTGGCCACGGTGGAAGCTCGCTGCAGTTTCGGTGGAATCTTCCCACGCACTGAAACGTCCGATGTTATCAGAGGGTGGGGAGAGGGAGAGAGACAAAAAAAGGCAATTGATCGGGGGGGGGGCAGCAGAACGGGAGCGATTGCGCGGAATTAGAGGTGACACTTAGCCGGCCAGACGTTTCCCCTAGTGCGGTAACTTGAGCTGGGGAAGCCGGTGGGCTTGAAGTCGGAAATTCTGCGGGGATGACCTATTTACATCCCAGCCCTTAATGCAACCGAATTTCCCTCTTTACGAGAACCATGAAGGACAAACGGTAGCTGGCCCCGGTACGGAAACTCCCCCGCTCCCAGTCAATGCCATGCTCCCCACACCCAGCCCTCTATGTGTTGTGCTACCACGCCAAAAGGGAGCGGAGGAGAGACCGCGAGGGCGGCCGAGCCACAACCCTTCCACCTTCATCCCCAGCCCGCCTGGCCCCTGATGGGCGCTGTCACAGAAGGCTGGCCTAGCGATGAGTGGGCGCCGTAGGGTGCCACAAGTATAAAACGAATTTCCAGGGCTCGGGAAGAAGATTTTGCTGAGCGGCGGACCTCGATTGCAAAAAGGCTGTGTGAATGCTGCCGCTCTTCCTCCACCCGCTCCCGCCAACCCGGACCTTGGAAAGGTGTCAGGAAGCCTAGGAACCGAGGAAGGTCGCCGGGGCTGGTGGAAGAAAGGGACGACCGCCGCCAATGCCATTGCTTTGGACGGCGCGTGGGTTCAGGTGGGCCGGGGAGGCTAAAGCGAGGCGTAACTTCATTCTGCCGTTGGACCTTCCAGCTTTAATTGCTCTAAAGAGGGAGCCTCGACCTTTAATGCCAAGGGAAGCGGGAGGCAGAAGAGTTCTGCAGACTGGAAGGGTCCGGCGAGACGGCTCAGTTTTCGCCGAGGATGAAAGAGGCTTTGCACGAAGCAAGCCAAAAGCTCTTGCAAGGCGGTAGAGCGAGCGGCTTTTCTGCTGCGGAGGGGAGGACAGAGGCCCGGGAGAGCCAGAGACCAACGCCCGCGTCCCGCCTCCGGGTCCTGCGCCTTTAAGGACTCCTCCTCTGAGCAGCGCCCACCGAGGGAAGGGCGGTGCTGCCCCTCCGAGGCGCCTTCAGTCTTCCCCCGAGCATGGGCTGCGCTGCGGAGCCTTAAGCGGCGGCCGGGGGTCCCGTGCGCCTGGAGAGCGCGCTCCTGTCGCGATTCCCGCGGAGAGCTGCTTTGGCGGACTCCAGGCGTCCAGAGGGCGGCAAGCCAGGTTCGTTCCCCTCCCAGCCTGCCCTCTCTGCCATGGCTCCCCCGTGGCCCCCCAACGGGACGTGGCCGGGGGCGGCGGAGCAAGCGGGTTTGGGGGGCAACGGCACCAATTGCTCTGGGACGGAAAGCAGCCTCAGCCAGCAGGGGGCGCTCGGAGCAGCCCTCAGCCTGGCCGTGCTGGTGACGGTGGCCGGCAACCTGCTGGTGGTGGTGGCCATTGCTAAGACCCCCCGCCTGCAGACCATGACCAACATCTTCATCACTTCTCTAGCCTGCGCTGACCTCATCATGGGACTTTTGGTGGTGCCTCCAGGGGCTACCCTGGTTCTGAGCGGCCACTGGTTGTATGGCACTACTGTCTGTGAGCTGTGGACCTCGCTGGATGTGCTGTGTGTGACGGCCAGCATCGAGACCCTGTGTGTCATTGCAGTGGACCGATACTTGGCTATCACAGCCCCGCTGAAGTATGAGATGCTGATGACCAAGAGCCGAGCACGGGGAGTGGTCTGCCTGGTGTGGGCCGTGGCTGCCTTCATCTCCTTCTTGCCCATCATGAACCACTGGTGGCGGGATGGGGCGGATGTGGAAGCCCTGCGCTGTTACAAGGATCCTCTATGCTGTGACTTTGTCACCAACATGCCTTATGCCATCTTGTCTTCTATCATCTCTTTCTACGTGCCTCTGTTGGTCATGATTTTTGTCTATGCTCGGGTCTTTGCCATCGCTACCAGGCAACTTCATGTCATTGAAAAGGACAAGGGGAGGTTCCTTCAGGATACATCCAAAGGCTTCCGCCGTAGGAGGCCCTCCCGTCTCCTGCATGCCATCAAAGAGCACAAAGCCCTGAAGACCTTGGGCATCATCATTGGTGTCTTCACGCTCTGTTGGCTGCCCTTCTTTGTGGCCAACATCATCAAGGTCTTTGCAAGATCCTTCGTCCCTGACCCGCTTTTTCGCTTCTTCAACTGGCTGGGCTATGTCAACTCAGCTTTCAACCCCATCATCTATTGCCGCAGTCCTGACTTCAGGTGTGCCTTCAAAAAACTCTTGTGTTGCCCAAGGAGATCTGATTCTCAGCTTCATGCTTTCTCCAAGGACCTGCAGAGATGCCTCTGTGCCTTCAGCTCCGGGGAGATCAAATCCATCGCTACAGTTTCCAGAGAGGAGGAAGAGGAGGAGGAGGAAGAAGAGGAGGAATTGGCCACTGGTAGCACCAGCAGTGGCTCCAGTAACAGGACCGAGGAAACAAAGCATTTGTATCTGCCCAGCAATGGGCATAGTTGTACACAGCGTCCCCTGGGGGAAACCCAGCTCCAAGGCACCCAGATCACTTTGTGTCCACAGCTGGAAGAGTAGGTGTTGGGAATGGTAGTGGGGATAGAAAGAGACCTGACTAGAGAGTGAATGGCATCTGGGGAGGGGGAGAGGAAGAGTCCAAAATTGTTTTCTGGAAGGGTCTACATTTCTTCTCCTCTAATGTGCTACAAAGAAACTGGAAGCATTGTGAAAATATTTCCTATCAGAATCCTTTACTTGTTTGCTTTGGAAGCAAAGTCTTAACTATTTTCACTGAGTCTTGCTCTCTAATAAGTGTGTTCAGAAGAGGATTTGCAACTACTGTAGTAATAACCAATGAATCCTGTGGTAGCTATTTCAGTTACTGGACTGTGAACAGAGCTGGTTATAACTCAGGTGCAAAACATACTTTGTATGCTGGAGCCAGAATCAAGGGACAGGGAATAGGACATCCTGAGATTATCAGAACTTGGCTGCAGAATTCCAGATGCCTACTAGAAGCTGAAAAGAGATGCAGAAACCTAAACTCTTCGCTGCTATGCAGTCAGGTTTTTGTTTTATTTTTATATCAGAGTTATGACAACACTAGGAAATCTTTCCTTTTGACCATTAGCAGTCAGTCAGTGCCAATGATGCTGGCTTAGACAGATAATCTAATCCATTATATAGTAGTTTTTATTACTGTGTCTGTTGCAGCTGCAAACTCTTATTTGATTTCCTTTTCAGAAATGGACTGATAGCTTTCAGACATTGAGCAGGAGCTCATTTTTTAGTTCCAGGTGAAATGCTGAGGAGTTAAGAAGCCCATCTCCAGAAATGGCCATTCCTCTTTGTGGCTTCTGCAGGAAAAATATCCCAACAATTCAGAATCCAAATATCCTAGCCATAAAACATAGGGGCATCACATTACTCTAGCTTGAAGGTTGCTCTTGTCAGGCAGTATTTCTGATGTGTGGGGAATGTTAAAGGAAGACACACTTGTCTTTTCTTATGTGTTGCATTGACATTTGTTTTTGATTTAAGTGCTGCAGTTTGGCTTAACCTGCTAAGCACCATATCCAATAGAAAGATCAATTCAGCTCCACTTGGGTGGTGATCATTTTGGTGGACCATGAGAGCAGAAGGGTAAGGGAGAGTTCCCCCAGGGGGAACAACTGGAGTGGGTTGAAGGAGGCAGATGGCAGTAGACATGAAGGTTGGCAAAAGGGAGAGTTGTGCCAGGCGCAAAGGATCAGGAGTTGCAATTCAGAAGATATATTGCTCACGCCTACACACAAGAATCTAGTCAATTAAACTTCAGTACTAAATTGGCACCAGATAAGGGTCAATGGAATTCAAGAGGGCTTGGACTTAGAGCATTTGTGGGAATGTAATGACTCTAAGCTGATGAAGCACTTAACTCCGACCCCCAGCTCTGCCTCCTCTTCTCCTGAAAGTTGGGGGAAGGCTGCAATGGGTTGGGGGAGGCAGGTTGCAGATATGAAGGTTGTCATACCTCAGCCTTCTCCAACTGCTACCTTCCAGATGTATGTAAAGTTCTTGTTATTACTATTGGGCTGCATTGCCAGTGACCCTGCCCTTTAAAAACAATCCATTCATTTAACAGACTGAATCTTGAAAGGAAAACCTTATCAGAAGAGGAAGGGAGGAATATATTTTATTTGTATTTATTTTATTACTACCAGCTGTAATCCTCTTACCAAGTGACAAATGTCAAGATAGACAATAGGGTCAAGTCTTAGTACAGAATTCATACACAGGACTCCCAACATCCCTTTTTCTTTCCAAAGGCAAAACCTCCAATAACCTGGGATATAGAAGGCAGTGTGCCATCAACGTTTACTTTTCTCATACCCCTTCTAGGAAACACTCCCCCTCCCCCCCCATTAATTTGGGTGAACAGCCTTCTCCAGAGACAGGGTCATGCAGCTTGTGAAATTCTCAGCAACCTAGCAGCTTTGGAGGTAGCAGGTTGGGGAAGACTGATTCATAACAGAGTGTCCCACAGGGATGTTTGGGATCTGTATTTTTCTGGAAGGAAGAATAGCTTGCCACATCTGTGCCTTAGATTCAGATAACTAGTTGTGCTGTTCCTCCACCCCACTGTGGGGAGATGGAGAAGTGACCTGCCACAGCTGTCAGCCTCGGCTGCTTATCCATGTTCCTTCACTGCCAAACCAGATTGGGAAGAAAAAAAAAGTTTCTCTGGCAACTTCTGTTCACAGTAAGCTACTATGATGTTTCTCAAAGGCAGCTGCTACTTAGCCCAGTCTAGTAGCCAACAGACTCCTTGCGTTTTGTCCCTTTTTCTGGATGGACAAATGTTGGTTATTGAGTGGAAGATAAAATGTGTGTCTGTCTGCTTTTATTTTGTGTGCAGAAGAAGGTGGTGGCTGAAGTTGCCTTAACCTGTTGCAGTCTGAGTGTTCCCGTATGCAGTCTTCTAGCCAGCTATATGCCTTCTTTCAGGATACTCTAATCCTTTCTAGCTTTCCTTTGATTTTTCTGATCTGTCGTCCCTAGCATTCAATTAGCATCCCACTGTCATTGCTTATCCCTTTACTTGCTTGATGAATTTACAGCCAAAGACCCAATACAACAGTCTAGAAGAATAAGCTGTTTACAGAAAGAGTAGTGATGAGATTCTAGCAACCCTCTATAAAAATAGAATAAAAATAAAGAGAAAGGATATAGAAGGTTGGCACTCTTAACAGCAAACCTGGAATCTACTAACTGCAATTGCAATTGAGCAAAGCTTTGCTACAGTCCTGGAAATTTCAGTGGAGAAGTCAGCAAGTAGTTTCAAACCAGGCTGCACAGTGAAGTAAAATATGATTTACCTATTTCAGTTGTGAAGTTGGAATAAATGCAAATATGTTCTTCATGATGGATGTTTTGTATAAGCCTCATTATGGTATTAAGCCAGCCTCCATACATAAAATACATAAAAGAGATGTTATTTTACCTCTCCTTGATCAGTACTGACACTGCTATTAAATATTCTCAATCCAGGCTGCAATTTTTCAGAAGATATTCATTAACTTTAATATAACCTTTAAATATTTATTTTATTTTATTTTATTTTTTGCAAAATGTGGTGCTCCACCCCTGAAACTAATTTATTTAAGTGCATATTTTGGCTACTGTTTTGGATACTTAAGGATCTATCTTTGTCTAAAAGATCTGGAAAGAGTAGGACAACCAAAATGAAAAGGTCTGCACCAGAGGCAGCCTAATTCTTAATTAAACAATTCAGAAGTCAAATATGTAACATTTCAAACTAATTCCTGGAGGCATTCAGTTAGCTAAAACAAGGATAAAATGGATTTTCAAATGAGCCTTTTTTTTAAAAAAATGGTTTGCATAGTAAGAATTTATACTGCCCATATTGACTAGATTTGCATATTACATTAAATTGTGATTTACTGAACCATGGTTTGTCTGATAAGCCATGATTTGTTGTGGCTGAATTCAGATATGCTAAACTAAAGCTAAAAGCTTAATGTGATCTTAACAAAGGGTGGCAGAGCAGAAGCTTCTATGTTTTTCTTCCTTCCTTACTCCAAAAAAGTAAAATAGATTGGGCTTGATGGTGGAATGCAATCTGGTAAATGTTCTTTACTATCTTCTTCAGCTACAGAATCCCATCATCCCCAGCCAGGAGTGACCTGCCTGACCTAATGCAGTATAAATCTGCTTCATGTTCTGCATCTGAAGGCAGCTTTCTGGCAACCCTTAATCCTGTCTCCTCCTCACTAAGCAAAATTTGCCCTTTCAAGTGTTTTTCATATGGTTTGGGTCCCAGCAAGGATGTTTATAAAGGGAATTCAAGTGTGAACAAATTGTATCAGTTTTGCATTTCCTTCTTAAATGTACATCTCTGCTCTATTCAAGGTTGATGGTGGATTTTATTAAAAATTGTCCATTTCCCCAGTTCAAATTTTATTAAAAGTATAATTGTGGTAAGATTAGTTATGCGTAGCATTTCATTTCATGACACAATGGCCATCAAGTGACTATTTCTAGCAAATGTGACCGATCCAACAAACCATGGTTAACAAAACTCACATAGCATGCATGGTATGTGAATTCTATCTACAAAGTGGTGTCTTCTTCCAGGCCTATCCATCTAGGCCAATCTTACATATTGTGTATCACTTCATTGCAAGATTTCTTGAGGGTTCAGATGAAGGGCAGGTACTGAATTGAGAATTTGAGCAGCCAACTTTGATTCTCTACTAATTCTCAAACTATTTTCTCTAGATTCAAAATCACCTGCTGTACCTTTAGCAAATGTAACATATCTTTTAAGACAAGTACTCTATCGTACAGTACATTGCTTGGTTTAGACACTATATTATAGTATTAGCCAGTGGTGGGATTCAGGTAATTTAACAACCGGTTCTCTGCCCTAATGATTTCTTCCAACAACCAGTTTGCCAAACTGCTCAGAAAGTTAACAACCGGTTCTCTCAAAGTGGTGCGAACTGGCTGAATCCCACCATTGGTATTAGCCCCCTATAAATGTCTGGTCTACAGTAGTTGAAAATAGCATTCCAAGGCCACTTAAAGGGCATTACCTGGAAATGCCTGGCACTGAATGGCAGGTATGCAAAGTTTGTCCCGTTCATATGAGCTACAAGTGACACATATGTGAACCTCATGACACACATCATCAAGCATTTCCTACTGGTATAATAAAAGGCTGAGATACTTTTCAGTTATCTTATTTTTTTCCTTCCCTGAAGAAAAAGATTGGGAGAAGGGGATTGGGAGAGGAGATTGGAGAAGGTCATGAAGTCAACCATGATCAGGTTCTGCCAAAAAGAATTACCACCGAAGATAAACCAGATGTCTCCATAAATGTAACAGTACTCAAGCAACAGCAGCAGCAACAATAAAGGCATAGGAGGAAGTGAAAGATGGAAAAAAGGAGGATGGGATGGTGGTCAAGATCAAACCATTCGAAGAAAAGCATGTCAGAGACCTGAAGCAGTTAAGCTTGACCTCAATTGTCCATATTCTGTAGCTTCCAGGTTAGACTTCTTTAATTTGCTACAGGCAGATGGACAACTACTGAACATTGATCTTGGATTGCAATATATCTTTGGGACTGCAAAGTTAGACTAGACATTGTGATTGTATTATCATGGTGCTTCTCCAATTAGATTAGCTATTAAGAGTTTTGGATTGCCATAATGTGCACATTTTGTCATCAATGGTCTGGTTTGGAAGCCCCCTCCCTCCAAAAAAACTATTGGGCTCATCTCAGTTTTCTTTAACTCAAATTTATCTTTTACAAATGAGCAGAAGTATCTTGCAAGCCCAAAGTGGAGAGTTGGGTACACTTTGAAAATGGTCTAGAAGAAAGTGATAAGACTTTGTAGGGGCATGTTGCTTCCTTGCTATTTGTTAAAGCAAGCACTTCTTTTTCCAGGATTCTGCGGAACAGGAAAAAAAAATGCTGTTGGTTTAATGAATCTGCTCATTAAAACATCAATGTCTTTAATTCAACTGCTGTCACTGAGAACATCTGCCTGAAATAATAGATTTTCCTGGCTTCCACGAAAAAGATGAATAATCAGAATGAATTATTCTAGTCGCCACTTATAACCATGCACATCAAACAAAACTGGAGCTAATCTTTCATTTTTTTTCAGAAATCCAGCTGATAACAGATGGGGAGGGAGAAGCAAAAATGGAACAACTGTAAAAAAGCCAGGCAGACTGGGAAAAAATTGTCTTTTTTTTTTAAAGCTGGAACTTGACAGATTTAAATGTCACTGTAAGCTTACATTCTTAGTGTGAGGTTTGGTTACTCCATGAGAGTGTTGGAATACACAAAAAATTTCTTCACCTCATCTTTTCTGTAAAACACAGAGGCAGCATGTATGCTGAAAATATCAAGACAGCTTTCTGTCTCCATGCTTACACCAAGAATGTTATCTCTAAAGTTTATCCGGGTAATCTTGCTTATGCTCCCAAGATCCAGCTGCCATATTTGGAATGTAAAAGGATAGCATCACTTTGGCCTGAAGTTCTCCTGGTGCCTCTTATACAATTCAGTTTCCCCCCCATATCCTTTCTAAATGGTCTGTGCCAGGTTCTTCCTGCCCTATTTAGGATAGAAAAAGAACCTCATTATTGCTTGTGGCTTTTTCTATTGTCTGAATAGTGCTGACTTTAAGCAACAGTTCAGAATCTTCCACTGGCAGAAAATGCTGACTTCTAGGTGTGGATGACCTCAAGAGTCTTGTTAAAGTGTTTCAACAAGCACAGGTCTCATATGGAGTCCATTGGTGTTTGGATCCAGTTCAGGGAATAGTTTGCAATTCCATCCTCATTCATCTTGAAGGAGGTGTTCCGGTCCCAGACAGTTTAAGGGTTTTAAAACAGTCTGAGACCTGAATATCTCAAGTCTGAGCCAGTAGTGGCTCTACTAAAGCCATAGTTCCGGTCCTTGGAACACATGAGGACCATCCCAGGAAGAAGCTTTATGAAATATATATGGAAAGATTTGCCTTCCATCTGCTGATGTCCTTATTAGCCCACCCATCTCGTTTCTAGTCAATGCATAGTTGGCATCTATGGGACAGTCTTATTACGCACATAGAGACAGAGATGGGGGCTACTTTGACCTTTCAGATGTTCTTGAACAACTCTCAGCATCCATCATTATTGGCCATGCTGGCTAGAGCTGCTATCAATCAAGATTTGGCATCATTTAGAGAGCCACAGCTTCCTTCACAAAGTGATAAATCCTGCTCGTGGTGAGTTCAGGAAAGCATCAGCATGATCTGAACCTTTGCTGGCCAATTGGAAATGGAAGAGAGGTTGAGGTGGAGATGTGCAGCCCACCTAGGACACAGTCAGCTGTGACTGATTAATAAATAACCATTGATGCCTTGCAGGAAAAGAGGAGGACTTAGAGCTTGTACAAGGAGTAAGGAGTTTCAGAGATCAACAGCTGACTTGGACCACAAGTGCAAGGCTGTTAGAAAAGGATACTAAGCTTGGTGTCTACTTACATTTGACCCCAGCACCGCTGGGTGTGACAGCACCAATTCCCTTGTCCCCATGACAGCACCCTTGCCTTCACCCTAGCTCATGAATCATGAAGGTATTATTGGCTCTCCTGATCTTAAAATAGAATCTTCCCCTTACTCCAGCTTCCTTGATAGACTCAGTCAATATTTAACATCTGTTATGCTTTAAAAAATTTTTTATTGAGTTACATAATATTACAATTAATAAGAGACGGTGCAACTACTAAAAGGAATAAGTAATTTTTGAGACACCATGTATGTATCCTATATATATGTATGAACACTGCTTAACCAATATTAGTTGAATTGTAATTGTAATGTTAACATCTGTTATGCTTTATCACTTTATTTTGAAGATAAAGTAAGGGGATCCTAACAAGTCTGATGTTCTTGGGGAATGTTAGACTAGATCAGGTGTCAAACTCAAGGCCCAGGGGCCGGATCTGGCCCATGGGGTACCTAGGTCTGGCCTGCGGGACCACCCTGGAAACAGTGAGGGACCGGCCCGTGGTGCTTCTGCCAGTGAAAACGGGCTCCCAAGCTCTGTTTTCAGTTGCCACAGTATCCTGCAGCCCTCTGCCACTGCAGGAGGCTGTGGCAGCCAAAAAGGGCTTGGACCATCACAGGCGCCCCTGACAGGAGTGCTGTCGAGCTGGCCACGCCCACCCTGTCCACACCCACACCCACACACCCCCCCAGGTCAAACACAACCCTGATGCATCCCTCAATTTAATTTAATTTAATTTAATTTCAAACTTATATACCGCCCTTTTCCCTGAGGACTCAGGACAGTGTACAGCCAAAATTAAAAACACAAAATATAAACATTAAAAACAATTAAAAGTATATATAAATTTGGCCCTGGTTTAAAATGACAACCAGTTAAAAAACATTTAAGAATATTTTAAGCTAGCCTGGCTTGCTGGAAAAGATAGGTTTTAAGGGCCCGGTGGAAGGCACCGAGGTCTTGGATTCTTCTTATCTCTGGGGGCAGCTGATTCCAGAGGGTAGGTGCCCCACAGAGAAGGGTCTCCCCCTGGGGGTCACCAGCCTGTGTTGTTTGGCTGATGGCACCCTGAGGAGGCCCTCTCTGTGGGACCGTACGGGTCAATGGGAGGTCATCGGTAGCAGCAGGCGGTCTCGGAGATAACTAGGCCCTATGCCATGGAGCGCTTTAAAGGTGATAACCAAAACCTTGAAGCGCACCTGGAAGACCACCAGAAGCCAGTGCAGCTCGCATAGGAGCGGTGTTATATGAGAGTGCCATGCTGCTCCCGTCACTACTCGCGCGGCTGCGTTCTGGACCAGTTGGAGCCTCCGGGTGCTCTTCAAGGGTAGCCCCATGTAGAGAGCGTTACAGTAGTCTAGGCGCGAGGTGACGAGGGCATGAGTGACTGTGCATAGGGAATCCCGATCAAGAAAGGGCGAATCAGGCGAACCTGACAAAAGGTCCCCCTGGTGACAGCCGTCAGATGTTCCTCCAAGGACAGCTGTATATCCAGGAGGACTCCCAGATTGTGGGCCCTTTCTGCAGGGGCCAAAGACTCGCCCCCAATAGTCAGTGATGGAGTCAACTGACTATATCGGGATGCCGGGAGCCACAGCCACTCAGTCTTGGAAGGGTTGAGCTTGAGCCTGTTCTTCCCCATCCAGATCCGCACAGCCTCCAGGCACTGGGACATCATTTCAAGGGCATCGTTGGGGTGGCCTGGGGTGGAAATGTACAGCTGGGTGTCATCAGCGTACTGATGGTATCTCACCCCAAAGCTACGGATGATCTCACCCAGCGGCTTCACATAAATGTTGAACAAAAGGGGCAAGAGGACCAACCCCTGCAGCACTCCACAAATGAGAGGCCTCGAGGTCGACCTCTGCCCCCCTGTCAACACAAACTGCGACCGGTTGGAGAGAAAGGAGGAGAACCACCATAATATGGTGCCCCCCATCCCCAACTCTTCCAGCCAGTGCAGCATGATACCATGGTTGATGGTATCAAAAGCCGCTGAGAGATCTAACAGGACTAAGACAGAGGAACATCCCCTGTCCCGAACCCTCCAGAGATCATCAACAACGCGACCAATGCCATTTCTGTGCTGTGCCCAGACCTGAAACCCGACTGGAACGGATCAAGATGTTTCCTCCAGGAATTGTGGAAACTGTCGCGCGACCACACTCTCAACAACCTTTGCCATAAAGCGGAGGTCGGAGACAGGACGATAGTTGGCTAATACTGCTGGGTCCAGTATGAAATCAAGTTTGACACACCTGGGCTAGATGGACCTGCTTCTCTGCTCATTGGCCAGCTTTTCTCAGCAATGCCCATTTTGTTTCCTTCCATATTCAATTTTTCTTCCTATCCTTTTTGTTTTTGACACCCACTTCTCCCTAGGCTTCCAGTAAGTGAGGAGAAGACAACACACCTCCCCTCTTTTATCTGTGAAGGAGGAAGGAGTTGCCTTGCACCTTTCCACACTACAGTGTCCACAAAAATAATGAGGATAATGCTTTTCCTCTTATTGTCAATTTCAATCCACCACTTCTTGAAGTATAGATAGTCCTCATTCAATGACCACCATTGGAACTGACAATTTGGTCATTAAGGAAGCAGTCACCACAACAGTGCTTATGATCTTACTTCAGCTTTCCTCTGCTTTATGGACCTGTAAAGATCATAAATATGAGGATTGATCACAAATCATCATAACTGCAAAAAGTAGAAGACAGTCATTAAACAAGGACTACTTGTAAGAATCTCTTTGCCCAAGAACTCCTCAGTTTCAATTTGCTGGTTGTACATGATCCACAGCTCCAAGCTAATTTCAGTCATGACCAGGTCTGCCCCCTTTCTACCTGGGCCTGCTTCTTCCCTTTTTTAACATTATTTTAACTTGGGAAATGCCCAAGTAGTGTAGACAAAGGAGACAGGAAGAAGGTGGAAATGAGAATCACCCATTTCTGCTGCCTTGGACCTTCTGGGTTGGTGACAATTGACAGGAGACAACCGGAGAGTCCGAAGTGGAAATCGATGCAGTAAGTGGTGCACTAGTCAACAGTGACTCGGAACAGATGCCACAGAATGACAATCCTTTGAGGTGATGCCACAGAATGACAATCCTTAGACTTGGAAGCCAAAGTTACGACTGCTAAAACAACTTTTATTACAAGATTACAATAACAGAAATTTGTGGATCTGAGTATGCTCCTCCCCCTTCATTTTTCACGAAAGTAGGGAAGGTCAAGATTGAAACACTTTCTCCAAGTTATAATTTTGCTTTGGACTCACATTTCTTTCCTCTAACTGTGGTCCTGGATGTAGATCTTCCTCCTGTTCCTCAAGGTTATTGCTGTTTCCCATTGCACAGTGGCAGGATAGAGATGGAAATTTCCCCCCCATCATTATAAATGTGCCACCTTAAGAATGAATGGATAATACATCAACTCAGTGTTTGGGAGACACTTTCAGATGATTAGAAGCAAGACGAGTATCTAATCTACTTCTTTTTCCAAGGGCAAGAGGGATCTCTCAAAGTGACCCTTTCTGATAGGTATCTAGTAGGGGGGAAATTTACTATTTTGTTCATTGAGGATCCTATCCCCATTGAAACAGCTGAGAAGGGTGTCTCCTTCCAGAGTGGATGGTTGACCACACACCATCCAGGGTGTGTCACCCGCACAAAATGGCATCAGGGCTAGTCCACATATGCATACGCATTCCTTTACGGGATACCCTAAAATGTGTCATGATCTGATGACGCACCTAAGCTAAATAAATTTCCCCAAGGAGCCAAATCTTCTCTCATAGACCCAGAATTGTGAAATGCCCTTCCAAGAGGAATTACCTGGCTTTGCCATTATTTGTCTTTCCAAAGGCAATCCTTCAGAATGTTCTTTCTCTTAGGAATTTTACTAATTGATTTACTAGGTCCCAACACTCATGCTTGGCAAACCTGCCTGCCTAGATGGAAAAATAACCTGAGGAAAGGGGAAAGTAGAGAGGATTGCTTAATTACTTCCCTTTCTAGCATTTGTTTCACAAAAAGTTCTGTCCTCTCCAATTGCATGTCTATGCTCAGAAAAATTATCCCATAATTTCTTTTTCCTTTTTTTAACAGTGAGAAGGGAGCCAAGAAGGAGCTTTTCCAACTAGAAATCATGCAGGAGAGAAAGGATTAAATCAAATTTCTTAACAAGCACAGATAAGTTACTGCTCTGATTGTCTCCCTAGTTTATGAGGAACTGACAGAAGAAAAATAAATTTGCTTCTTTTAAAATTTATTTATTAGACTTTATATGCCACTCCTTTCCAGGGGGGCTTTTAACAGTTTACATTCCTTTCTTTTAACAGGAACAAAGAGATGGTAAAGAGATGATAGAGAAAGGGATAGATAGATGATAAATAGATAGATAGACCAGAGACAAATGCATATGCAAACAGAACACAGAATTGAGGCTCCTAATATATAACAGCTGCCTTTCCAAGGCTTTCTTAAAAAGTCAGGTTCTCCTGCTGTCCTCCTAAAGCCAAAAGCATTATTTTGCACAGCGTTCTGGAGTCTGATATCTTCATCTCACGGCCTGCTTTCTGTGTTGGGTTGAGAAAAGAAGCAGAGGATTCACGTATGTCTTTCACTCACTCATCTGTATCTACTTCCTTGCCACTTCTGACTATCTAATGAGTAGACTTTTTAAATTTTCTGAAAATAGCCAAGCGTCTTCTGTGTAGCCAGTTTTTTGTTGTTGCTGCTGTTGCTGCTGCTACCCTAAGGAGTTTTTAAGACATCTTTATGATATGTTGAATGTTTTGCATTTTACTTTTTGTTTTGTTTTTCAGTTTTAGTTCAAATGTGTGTCTCTGTGCATGTGTGAATGCCCTCAAATCAGTGTTGACTTCTAGAGCTGCCTGGATTAGTCCCTGCAGTTTCCTAGGCAAGATTTTAGCAGCAGTTACCTTCTTCCTACAGCTGAGAGAGAAGGCCTGGTCCAAGGTCACCCAGCTGGCTTCGTGCCTAAGGCAGAACTAGAACTCAGTCTCCTGGTTTCTAGGCTGAAACCTAGAAACCTAACCACTACCCAAACTGGCTTACTTTTTATTAATCTTAAATAATAGCAATGTTTAACCAAACAACAGAATATAAACGAGAATAAGCAAATAAAGGCTGGGGAGAGATTGAGACTGGATTAACTGTTCTTCTTTTCCCTTTTGTAGCTTCAGGTGCAGATTTCGGAATAGAAAGTAATAGGCCCTTCCTG
Organism: Ptyas mucosa; assembly: GCA_012654045.1. Lineage (NCBI taxonomy): Eukaryota > Metazoa > Chordata > Lepidosauria > Squamata > Colubridae > Ptyas > Ptyas mucosa. The sequence continues at coordinate 2,653,818 of WNWU01000058.1, read as the reverse complement.
GATATTTAGTCTTTATTACTCCTTAATGAATAAATAAAAGGCTCAGATTCCACTTGTTGGATTCACCTAAGTATCCTGTTTTAAGAAGTAGCCTTCTCTTGTGTCTAGAACTACAGTGTGCTTCCCCACTTTGTGGCGGAGGCTTCTGTTGACTTTTGCTGCTTTGGCATGACGCCTTTGGAGGCTGGATTTCTCCTTCCTTTGTTGGCTGCCCGATTCTATGTCTCCACAGGTATGTCAACATTTAGCCAGAATGAGTTGAAGTCAAGTGTGGGTCGCTTCTTCAATTGCTGTTTTTGGCTTGATTCACTCGCTTGTGAAAGGGAGAAAACAAGTCTCCACTTTGTTTCCGTCATCTACCAAGAAGCTTGGAAGAACCAGTTTTGCACACTTTCTGATTGATTCCTGACCTGTGTGCATGTTTGCATTCATGAAACTTAAGCTTGGGATTGTTTATTGCTGGGAAACTAAATTGGTGAGTTTGAAGCCCTTCAGCCCTTGATAAAAATGTTAGTCAATGGCAAATTCTTCTCACCCTACATACAAATTATTTCATTATTTCTCCTTTCAACCAGATCTCTACTGTGGTGGCCTCACCTCCTAATTTTTGGCTAAGCCTGTTTCGTTTCTCAGATGATCCTCACTGATTTCACATTATTCTGAACATCTTTGGCTCTTCCAAAAGAGGGGGGTAGCAGCAACTGGTAGTCCCACTTCAACTCTTTTTCGTGTTTCCATGAAACACGGGACCTACTGCAGTCACTTTAGAAGAATTGAACAAGATAGATATCCCAGAGGTGGATCTATTGATGTAGGAGGAGCAGAAGTATTGCGGTATTTTGAATTCCCTCAATTTTCAGTGCTTACTGTTTATATTATGCCAATCCCATGCTAGTTACTATGCAGTTCTTAGACGTCTTCCTGTAACCTATCTCTGCCCCGTCCTGAGCATTCAGAGTTCCTGCCAGGTTTTAAGATGGATCTATCACTGAAGTGTATAAGCCCTTTGTTAGTAGTTAACAGTAAACCACTACATGATTAGATGCTTGACAAGTATGAAATTGATTCAGGTATTTCAAAATGCGCACTCTTTAATATCTCCCTGGAATAAAGCACAGCAAAATAGGATTGGCATCCTCAAACAATCTCAAAGGAGCTTTTTCCAAAAGGCAACCGGAATTCCTTGGGGTTTTTTTTCTTTGAAAATGTTTCGCTTCTCATCCAAGAAGCTTCTTCAGTTGTTGTTCAGAACAACAAACTGAAAGAAACTGAAGAAGTTTCTTGGATGAGAGGCAAAACATTTCCTAAGGAAAGAAAACTAAGTCAAGTTGCCTTCTGGGAAAAACACCTTTGGGACAACCATGACTTGGGTGATTGAGAATCTCCACAGACATCCTCAAATGAGCTACAGGATTTAAGAGGGTTAAAAATGATTGAGGACATTCTTGAAAGCAGTTACATTTCTGTGAGAGGAGAAATATAAAAGAGGCAGAGATGAGGAGCCATTTGTTCATTGCTGGTTCTAGTTAACGTGGTCAATATCAAGGTATGATGAGAGACTTAATTCAAGTGAGTAGCATTATTCCAGGATTCCATGCAGATTTCTTTTTCTACTCCTACCTGGAGACGCTAGAGATTTAACCTGGATGATGAAATCGGAAACCTAAGGCTACAGCTCCCCTTCTTTTTCTACTTTAATGGTAAAAAAGAGTGGATTTTTTTTCAAGATTGCCTTTGATATGGCTTAACAAGAATCCAGAAGCATCTGTCTTCTTTTAAGAGTTCTTTCCTTCCTGAAATCAAACACATGCACAAAAGAATAGCCCAAATTGCTGATTCACCATGGGAAGATAAGAGGGAAGGAATGTTATTGCCACTTTTCTTTTTCTAGCAGAGCACTGCTGTCTTCAGTACCCATATTCAACTCATGTAGTGCATCTTGAAGGGTTTTTTTTAATTGATCTCTCATCATTAGCAGTTGAATTTAGATCCCCACAAATGTCTGCAGGTTCATGCCATTGGAACATTAGCTTGCCTGTTGTTCAACAAACAGTACATTGCTGGCCAACCAACAATCCTACTTCATTGACAGTAGCTTGAAAGGTCCTTTTTTGCAAGAAAGCAACCAAGCTCAGAAAGCACCAAGGACTACATTTGAACTACAAATATTCTCCTTTAAAGAGTAGCTTGCACACGCATGTTCCTAAGTGCAGAATGATTGGGTAATAATAGAGGAGAAAATCTCAGACACTGGGGGTCTGCCACCAGCTGGAATCAACACTGGTTGGAATCGACACTGGATCCCCAGTGTGACATTACCTACTTTTATTTTATTATTCAGATCTGTTATTTTTTAAAATGGTGCATGGTGCACCACTGCATGGTGATGCAGTGGTTAGAATGAAGTACTGAAAGCTACTTCTGCTGACTGCCTGTAATTTGGCAGATCGAATCTCACCAGGCTCAAGGTTGACTCATCCTTCCATCCTTCCGAGGCTGGTAAAATGAGGACCCAGACTGTTGGGGGCAGCAGGCCGACTCTGTAAACTGCTTAGAGAGGGCTGTAAAGCACTGTGAAGTGGTATATGAGTCTAAGTGCTATTGCTAGTGCTATAATAGGCAGCCATCTTGTTGCAAAGTAAAGTAAAGTATCAACCTCAAAGATAACCTGCATTTCTAAGAGGAAGTCCAGAAATGAGTTTCAATGAATACCACTGAAATACAGGTAGTCCTTGACTTACAACAGTTCATTTAGTGACCTTTCAAAGTTACATCATCAATGAAAAAAGTGATTTATGGCCATTTTTCACACTTACAACCGTTGTAGCATCCCCATGGTCATGTGATTTACATTCGGATGTTTGACAACTGGTTCATATTTTTGACGGCTGCAGAGTTCTGGAGTCATGTGATCCCCTTTTGTGTTCTTTTGACAAGCAAAATCAATGAGGAAACCACTTAACAACTGTGTTACTAATTTAACAGCTGCAGTGATTCACTTAAGAAAACATGACAAGAAAAGTTGTAAAATGGGGCAAAATTCACTTAACAAATTTCTCACTTAGCAACATAAATTTTGGGCTCAGTTGTGGTTGTAAGTTGAGGTCTACCTGCAGCAGTGGGATTCACTTACCTTCAGTGATGAAATCCATTTTTTTTTTACTACCGGTTCTGTGGGCATGGCTTGGTGGGCGTAGCTTGGTGGGTGTGGCTTGGTGGGCATGGCAGGGGAAGGATACTGCAAAATCCCCATTCCCACCCTACTCTGGGGCCAGAGGTGGTATTTGCCGGTTCTCCAAACTACTCAAAATTTCCACTACCGGTTCTCCAGAACCTGTCAGAACCTGCTGGATTTCACCCCTGCTTACCTTCCCTACTGGTTTGCAAATGTGAGTGTACGTGCCTCGTCTGCCGCATGCACACGGCCTTCTGCGCATGCGCAGTTTTCGCGGATTATGTCTGGGCGGGTGCACGGAGCCTCCTGCAGTCGCCATTACCAGTTTGCCCAATCCAGAGAGAACCAGCTGAATTCCACCACTGTGAATGCTGAAAATGCTTTACCTGAAAACATGAACAGTCAATCTGAGCCATGAAAGAATCATTTGTTTTGACTGCTAGTCCAGGGACAGTGAAGAAGTCTCTAATCCTCCAGATCAGTCCTGTTTCCTGTATGGATTATCTACCTCAAAAGCCAGAACTTTGAAGCCAGCCAAAGTAGAGCTTCACATCCTTTCCCCCATTTCCTTCCTTCTCCATTTTTAAATTTTCATATATTTATACATCTGGGAAACAATTACCCAGGATATTCTGTGTATATCTTCGGTAGCCCCCATTGTTTCCCCCCTGATTTAATAAGTGGCCATCATGATGATCCAATGGGTGAAAATCCATTGTTTCATTGTCTTCAGGCTGATTCATGGGCAATATTTTGCCTGTTGAAGACATTGGTCTCAACCAAGTTTCAGTGATGTCAAACTCTGAAAATAGAATTTCAGAAGTAGGTTATGGTAAGCCATTATTTGGATGGTATAAAGTTGCCTTGGTTATTTAAACCCAGAAAACTGTGGTTAATGAGTTCTTAGCAAGTATAAAATCCAGATGTTGACTTGTTTTATTCATTGCACAAAACTTGTACAACTTTGACATTATTATGGCTGACTTCACACAACATGCTTGGGCATAAACTTTTGGTTATGGAGCACAATTCTTGGTCTCAGATAAAACACTAAGCCAAAACCAACTAAACCATGTTATGGATTAAGCCATATATTTTTTACAAAAATGCAGGTTCAGCCTTGCAAATGGTCCTGGTTTATTTATCCATCATGACTCTATCTCTAGCCAACATGGAATGTTAGGAGTTGTAATCCAAAATGTCCAGAAGGCATTTAATTAGAGCAAGGGTGTTAAACTGGTGGCCTCTGGGCCGGATGTGTCATGTACAGGCCACACCCATCCCAGCTCCGCAAAGGGGGGAAATGTGAAACATCACATGACGGCAATGTGACACAGTGAGTTTGACACCCGTGAATTAGAGAAAGCTATTGTAAAATAAGACCAAAATAGCTCAGATACAGTGGTGGGATTCTGCCGGTTCTAGGCGGTTTGGCTGAACCGTTTGTTAAATTGCTGGCTCACCCCGCCCCTTGCCAATAAATAGTGGGGGCGGGGCGGGGCGAGCGAGCCAGTAATTTAACAAACGGTTCGGGTTTTTTTGCAATTTATTGGCGTCGCAGCACACCGAACCGTTTGTTAAATTGTTGGCTCGCTCACCCCTCGCCCTGCCCTACCTCCCATCCGCATGGTGTCAGCCTCCCCTAGCCCA
>WNWU01000058.1:2636435-2648983 GCA_012654045.1 Ptyas mucosa | reverse complement strand
GCAGAGAGAAGAAGCTGGATTTTGCTCTCCGTTGCAGACACCAGATCAGCCCCCTGTAAGAGAATGAGAGAAAGAAAGTGGGGGAGAGAGAGAGAAAGAGAAAGAGGGGGGGAGAGAAAGAGAATGAGAGAAAGGGGGAGAGAAAGAGAAAGAGGGGGAGAGAAAGAGAGAGAAAGAGTGGGGGAGAGAGAGAAGGGGAAGAAAAAGAGAGAATGTGAGGGAAAGAGTGGGAGAGAGGGGGAGAGAGAAAGGGGGAGAGAGAAAGAGAATGAGAGGGAAAGAGTGGGAGAGAGAGGGGGGAGAGAGAGAGAGAAAGAGGGGGGAGAGAGAGAAAGAGGGGGAGAGAGAAAGAGGGGGAGAGAAAGAGAGAATGAGAGAGCGGGGGAGAGAGAGAGAAAGAGGGGGGGAGACTGCCTGAAGGACCCTATCCCGTCACTGGGAGTCCAGGTGCTTCAGCAAGCGGCGTGCTGGATTCGTATTAATGGTCTGAGAAATTTAAAATTATGAACTTGGTGGTCCTTGAGGTCTAAAAGGTTGGGGACCCCTGCTCTGGAGGATTTAAGTAGCTTAACTGTGCTTGCTTGCCAATACCAGAATTACAGAGTTGGAAGGGAACTTTGGAGGTCTTCTAGTCCAGAGATCTCCAACCTTGGCAACTTTCTCTGCCTGGGCCTGATGCTTCCTGAGAGGCAGGGGGTCTCTCCAAATGGGACCCCCTCCCCAAAAGGCTGGCCCCAAAGCCCTAGCTCAGAGGTCTTCAAACTTGGCAGCTTTAAGACTTGTGGACTTCAACTCCCAGAATTCTCTAGCCAGCATAGCTGGCTGAGGAATTCTGGGAGTTGAAGTCTGCCAGGCTTAAAGTGGCCAAGGTTGGAGATCTCTGGATTAGAAGATAAATGATGGCATAAATGATGACCAGTCAAAAGTGCGAGGGCCTGTCAGAAATCACTTTTTTCAGCCCTCTGGGTAGTCCCTATGTGCATATGGACTACTCAGAGGGCTGAAAAAGTTATTTTTGACCGGTCCTCACACTTTTGACCAGTCCTTGAACTTATGACTGTCCTCACATTTTACGTTTTGCGCCCTATCTTGTCACCGTGGTGAAGAGAAGTAGTGGTGAAATGACTGACTCGGTTGTTAACAATGCCTCAACGGGCATAAATGTGAGAATGGTCATAAGTGCAAGGACCGGTCAAAAGTGCGAGGACCAGTCAGAAATGATTTTTTTCAGCCCTCTGAGTAGTCCCTATGGCACGCCCACCTGGTCACGTGATCAGCTAGCCACACCCACCCAGTCACATGACCAGCTAGCCACATCCCCAACTAAGCCACGCCCACAGAACCGGTTGTTAAAAAAATTAAATCCCACCACTGCTCAGATATCATTATGTTTATGAACGTTATAGAGACAAGCAATACAAATGGAGAACTACCAGTTATATTCCAGCTCCTTCACTTTTAATTACTTGGAACTGGGGTGGGCAACAAATTGAGGACTGTGGCAGTCTCCAATAGTGGACAGAATCAGTCAAATTTTTTTCACCTGTTTTGTCTTTGTTTTTGGGTGGACTGAAGAAGCTTCTTGGATGAAAAATGAAATGTCTTCAAGGAAAAACCAAGAAAATCCAGTTGCCTTTTGAAAAAACACCTTTGAGATAACTATGATCTGGATGACTGAAAATCTCCACAGACAAATGTGAAATCCAAATTTTTTTTCTACTGGTTCTGTGGGCATGGCTTGGTGGGTGTGGCAGGGGAAGGATACTGCAAAATCTCCATTCCCACCCCACTCCAGGGGAAGGATACTGCAAAATCCCCATTCCCTGACCACTCCTGGTCGAAGGATATTACAAAATCTCCATTCCCACCACACTCTGGGGTCAGCCAGAGGTGGCATTTGCCGGTTCTCCAAACTACTCAAAATTTCCACTACTGGTTCTCCAGAACCTGTCAGAACCTGCTGGATTTCACCCCTGGCTGCTTCTTCAGACATTTGCCACCTTACTCACGAAACAAAAATCCTACAGCACTTTTAAAAACAAGTGCATTCTTGTAGCATCATGGACAAAATGGACAATGTAACAACATGGACTATCCATGACATGCAGCCCTTCAAATGATTATACACTTTTCTTAAGTGCTGATGAAATCTAACAAGCTAGATTTACTGCTGACATTCAAAGCTTCGGTTGGTTGCCCACATCTGACAAAATGAATTAATTTGTTGTCAGCATTAAATTCTGGAATTGGAACACATTTTTCTATTTCAGCCTCATTTATAAGATCAGAACTAGTTTCTTTTAGTTTTCTCCCAAGCATAAAAAGAAAGATTTGCTTTATTCGGTTTACTTTAATTGGAAAAATTGCTCTAGCTTGAAGACTCAATTACAAGTTATCTCCTGTTGCCCCCTGCTGGACCAAGTTGTCATTCATGTTACTGGAAGAAACTGCCTAGACATATACTTAATATTCTACTATTAATACTAATTATTAGTAAAATTAGTAATTAGTGATCAGTAAAATTAGTATTACTATTAATACTATTAATTATTAATGTACTATTAACACTACATATTAATATGCCATTACCATATTTTGACATAGAAGGGGTATCATAGTTACCAGAAATAAATTTTTTGTGTGCTCCTTCTGCAAACCCAAGAACGTGAAGAATCGTTGGAAGAAACATCCTTCTGGGTTCTGCTCCAAGTGGGGAAAAAGACACTGGAAACATGGAGACTGTTTGGAAAGATGGTTTAATGGTGGACAGGATCACATGGCTTGAGTTCCTGAACAGAAAAGGAGCAGATACAGCGAATCCTCGGTTTTTATGCTTTCTCTGGCTTTGAACTTCCTGGGGCCCAGAAAGAGTATCCTGATTGGTTGTCAGACTCCCAGGGGGTGGGGGTCTTAGCTAGCCTTGCTGGCTGATGGTCACATGTGCTTCCCAGGTCACATGTGGTGAGTTTCTGTTGCTATTTTGTAGAGGGCTAATCCTATTTTTGTTGGATCTTTGGCAATTCCTACTATGGCTCTGCCTGAAGGAGGTAGATCTTTGTTATGTAGAATAGACTGGCCCAGGCCTTAATAGCCCATTGACAAAGGATGGGGGAAGGAAGATGGGAGCTGCTTCAAAACATGCTTATCCATTTCTCATCCAGGGAAATATAATATTCTGCCTTTTTAATATTTCCTAAAATATTTCATTCTTCCAGGAGAGGGGTGGGTACTAACTTCCTACAGAATGATGGTAAAAGCAAATTTACTAACCCTTGACCTTGCAGCTGCTGTTGAACTATATTTCTCAGCACCCCAGCCAGAATGAACTATAGTGAGAGTTGTTAATAATCAGAGAGCTGCTAGTGTCCCCCCACCGCCTGAACAATTCCATATAGTTTCTTGAAAGGTTTTTCAGAACTAGTTTGCCATTACCTTCTTCCTAGGGCTGAAGAAATTGGTTGGCACAAGGTCACTCAGATGGCTTTGTGCCCAAAACTCAAGGACTCCCAGATTCTCGCTTGATGCTTTAACCACTACCACCAACCATACTACCACCATTCTTCAGAAGCACAGGACACCTGATGATGGTAGATGCTGCTGAACTACACTGCACAGACTCTTCCCTCATTAGCTATGCTGGTTGAGGCTCCTGGGAATTGCAGTTTAATAGCACCTGGGATATCAGAGCTTTCCAACTCAACACATAGAAACCTGTCTGAAATAGCAAGCAAATGAGGCACATCCTGACAATAATAGGGCCAAAGGCTGGCAAACAGAGATTAATTTGTAAACCAAGCAAATTTTAAGCAGACAGTTTCATTCATGCTACTGATTCTGTGTGAAAAGAGGAAGTAAAGTTACACAACTCTATGTAGGGGGAATTTAAAGCTACAGGCCTGTAACACCTGGGGTGTGGCTTCTCATCTTAGAACAGATAAAAGGTGGAGCATATAAAGGAGTTTTACATACAACTTCCCAAGTTTTTAATGCTTTATTAATTCTGTAAGTAGCTTGTTATAGCTGATATATTGCTAATTATGTGGTTTTCTAAAATACTGGGTGTATGTTTGTTGTAGCCTGGTTTGTTTTATCCCTTCCAAAGAAGTTATTCTACGAGATAATAGTAGGAATATATTCAATGCACAGTTTGGTGAAGAACTATGATTATATTTGTGTTTAGATTTGTTTAGCAATTCATGGGCTGTATATGTTAAGAGTGAGAGTATATATGCCATTAGCATCCTTATGCTTGTTTAGGTTTACAAGTGTCTTATTTTTCTGCACTACCTACCCTGGACCTTAAATAACTTTCTGTAGTATTTTGCTTAGCCTCAGCTGTGTTCATATGACATACTGAACCCATACTGAACATTTCCAATTAGTGTATGTTGGACAAACCCAGTTTTTTCACAGTTCATAGTTCAGTGTGTGGTGTGGATCTAGAAAAAGGAGTTGAATAAACTAAACTTTTGTTTAGTTGTAGGTTGTCATGCAAAATACAGAACATAGAGGGTTGTTTCCACTTTTGCTGCAGTCTTCTTTAAAGAGGATTTTTTTCCTCCTCCCTTAAAAAGCTGTTTAGAAAATAACATGCTATGAAATCTGAGTGCTACTAAAAAAATAAGGTGAAAATTTTATTTCTGTTTAATTATGATATCCCTTCTACGGTATGTCAAAATATTGTAATGGCATACTGGTTATTAATAGAATATTTCAAAATTACAACAGCACTGAAAAAGTGACATGACCATTTTTCACACTTAGGACCATTGCAGCATCCCCAGGGTCACATGATTGGCATTTGGATGCTTGACAACTGACTCACATTTATGACGGTTGCAGTGTCACAGAGTTATTTGATCCTCTTTTGTGATCTTCTGACAAGCAAAGTCAGGGATTCACTTAACAAATGTGAGAAAAGTCATAAAATGGGGCAAATTCACATAACAAATTTCTCACTTAACAACATACATTTTGAGCTCAGTCTTGGTCATAAGTTGAAGACTACTTGTAGTATGAATAGGTAACAAACCAATCCTTAAATGAATGAACTGGATTGGTTCTGCACAACTTTGTCTTCCAGAAAACCAAAGTTAAAACTGAAGATGATCAGTATTTTGTCTGAATGCAGCTACTAATCAACTGTAAATAGTTGTAAAAAGCCTTACAATAGGCTTTTAAGGTATACACTACTTTTAAGGTAACAAATGCAAGTATTTAGTTTCTACTCTTCTGGTAATGAGGTCTGCTTATAAGTTAACAAGCAAGTAAGCAAACATCTAGATTCAAAGTGGTAGAGACAAAGACTGGATTCATACCGATATAATCTGGTTTGCTGATTTTGGCTTAGAAACCATTTGAATCCATTCACTGTGGTAGCAGAGAACAGTTTCTACTTTAATCCAATATGATGAACGCACCTGTGAATGGCTTATGTGTGAACCAGGTTAAATGAACCATGGCTCATTGCCTACTGATGACTTTCCTTCACCCAAGCTTTCCAATTTCACAAAAGAAATGAACCAACTGCATACTGGGTCTTTAGTTGGCAGCTCTCAGCCAGTGCTGCAGATTTGCAATTACAACTTCCCAGTTACTGGCCAAGAATCATTGGGTAGCTATTAGGCAGTAACAGGGAGGGTCAGCACTCAGTTTCACACCACAAAACCAAACCAAAAGTAAATTGCAAGAACACTTACCTGCTTTCCCTCGGTGGCATATCTCCTGCCAAGTCAATTCTGTATAATAATCCCTTTACAGAGCCATGCCAATCCACCCCCGGGGGGAGGCTGGTGAGCCAGGCATTCTTTCTAGCAGCTGCAGAAACTATCCTAGGAAAGTCCACTTTTGAACAACATAAGCTGTTTGCAAATAGAAGTTGGCAATGGCATTAATGGACCACCAGGGGGCTCAGCACCCTTTGTAAGTGGACTGGAATTTACATCTGATAATGTTTTGAGTGCAGTGTGTGAAGCCGATATGATAATGCAGCTATTATTCTGCAAGAAAAATAAGCAGCCCTGAAAATGGAATGAATCTGCACAATACATTGGAAATATGTGCTACAGATATGCAAAGTGATGTTGCTCTGATGAGACCCTCTCTCTTCCGGGTGCCCCAGGTGAGAGTCAGTCTAGTAGGGCTTTTCAGCAAGCCTGGGACCTACTTTACTCAAGCCTCAAAGCATTTTGAAGAGGCTCTTCAATCAAAGTCTTCAAAGCTCTGTAAATGCCGTCATTTACCCAAAAGAGCTTGGGGAATGAATAGTGCAAAGGTTTATAACATTAATCAACCTGTTTCCCTCCAGATATGTTGGGACTTCCTTAAATTCTCCTGGAGTTCTGGAGTTATCATATTCTGATATTTTCAGATCTTCTCCTTCTCCTCCTTGACATCTTATTCCAGATTTACCTAAACAAGATGGCCTCACTTTCCTCAATTTCATCTTCTGCTGAAGGAAATCATGTGTCTCTCTTGTGGGGTAAGACATGTTGGCAGCTAGTAAAATGAACATCCTTTTATTATTAAATCTTGGAGCTTTTTAAAAATGAATTGAGATTTTTGGTAGCCAAATTAGACTGATCAAAATCCCTTCCTCACTAGTATCCATTTGGAGCATCTCTGATCATCTCAGGTTACATCTAATTTCTCCCCTCTTTTTTTCTCCCCAAAGAGATAACGTAGATTGAATAATTTCATGTTATCTCATATCTCCCTTTGGCAATTTACTGAAGTGTAAGAATTCTGAAGGACTGCAGAATGTTGGGGAGAGATTGTACAATTACTGGCCTCAGTCATCTCTTAACTAAGATGGGTGGCAAAACTCCCTCTCTCAAAAAGTAATTTTTCCCCTCTTCATTTTTGGGAAGGAGGAAGAGACAGGGAGAATCATCACATTGAGTAAAAAAACTCAGGAAAACAAGCAAAATACATTTGTAGCTTAGCCCAGGTAAATATATCTTGTGGTAAATGTTATCCTTTTCTATTTTTCTATTTTCTGTATGGTTTAATGATGTCTCTGTATAGGTTGTGAATTGAATCACACCACCCGGAGATGCGTAGTGAAAGAAGATGATGACTTATTAGAACACTTGGTATACTTGAGGACGGTAAGTTCAATAGGAGAAAATCTCCGTAGATCAGGATTGAACTTGGTGCTTACTGAGCTTGGAAATTTGCCTACAACCATATCATTACCTGACTAGGTCAGGGATCAGCAACCTGCAGCTCTGGAGCCGCATGTGGCTCTTTCACCCCTGTGCTGTGGCTCCCTGTCACTCAAAATATGCGTCACAACCGCCAATGTGCAACACCCATCAGCATGAGATTTATTGAGCTTTTCAACCCCCATTAGGCCAACCATGGATAAATCTAAGAAAAGAAAAGTTTCAGAAGGGAACAGAACGTTTAATTCAACTACATACCGTATATACTCGCGTATAAGCCGAGTTTTTCAGCCCGTTTTTCAGGCTGAAAAACGCCCCCTAGGCTTATATGCGGGTCACGAAAAAAATGACTTTTTCCCTGCAAGCTAGGAAACAGTGGGAGAATGGGGTTTGCTTACCCCGCCTACTCCCAATCTATTGGGACTGCCTCCTGAGTTCCAGCTGATGGCTAGAGGAAAAAAAAACTTTAAATTCTTGCCACGGGGCTTCAAAGGCCCCCCCTACAGCTGATCAGGGTTAAAAGAAAACAAATGAGAAGATCGTGCGGGCTGCAAAAAGGTGCCTGCTGCAAAGAGCACATTTTTTTTTCTCCTTGTGCTGAAACCAAAAGCGAAACTAAAACAGCTTGTTGGCTTTGCTGTTTGCTAAGGCAGATTTCTTTTTCCTCATCAAAAAAAGGTTGGTGCAAACAATGGGAAATTTATGGCAAATGGCAAAAGAGGGGAGTTCAAGATTTTAAAACACAAAAGAAAAAAAAGCTCTATTTAAATAGGGAATTGTAATAATTGAGATATTATTAATTGTATATTGTGTTGAAAGCAGAAATGATTAAATTGTGGTTTGGAAGAATATTGGGGGAAATTATTTGGTTTATTATTATTGGTAAATATAATTAATTGATTTGTAAGAAATTGGATTGCATGGAAATAATTGGAATATTCATGTTCATATTGATTAATATACAAAAGAGATAGTTATATAACTAATTGATTTATATTAAAATGTTGAATTTGCATTAAACAACTGTAATATTACATAATTAAGCAATGTGAGGATTGATATAAAAATAGATGACAATGGGAAGGGGTATAATATAGAATAGAAGTGAAAAATTGAATTTGATTAAGATTAGAGATGAGGATGAACGGTAATATTGGTTTTTTAAAAAATAGATGAGGAATAAATATGGCAAAAAGGAAATATAGAAATTGTAAATTTAAGTGAAATGACTAAACACTGTTTAAATTTGTGAACCGGCCAAATATTCTGTTCAAAGAAAATACATTGTATGTTTGTATGTGTGTTTGTAATCATTGCTATTTATTCATATTTGTTCTCTTTTATTCTTTAAAGTTTAACAATTCATTCTTTATCTTAATATCTTTATATGTGTTTGGGGTTGGTTTTCTTCCCTTTCATCTTTTTTATTGTACAGCAATCTTTCTCCTCAAACCTACCACGTCTTTTCTTTCCTTCTTACTTTCTCTTCCCCCCCTTCTTCTCCTCCCTACTTCCTCTTCCTTTCTTCTCCTCCTCCTCTCTTCCTCCCTCTCCTTTTATGCACATGGACTACTCAGAGGGCTGAAAAAGTTATTTTTGACTGGTCCTCACACTTGTGACCAGTCCTCGCACTTCTGACTGGTCCTCACACTTATGACCATCCTCACATTTATGCCCGTGCAGCATTCTTAAAACCATGTCACTCATTTCACAACTGCTTCTCTTCACCATGGTGACAAGATAGGGCAAAAACGTAAAATGTGAGGACAGTCGTAAGTTTGAGGACTGGTCACAAGTGCTTGAGTTTGAGTTTTATTAAGCTTCGGTATACACAACTTATAACACAGAAAAGGACATATCCGCCATCATCCCAGCAACCTCCTTTTGTCCGTTGTGAAGAGAGACAAGTGCGAGGACCAGTCAAAAATAACTTTTTTAGCCCTCTGAGTAGTCCATGTGCACAAAAGGACTACCCAGAGGGCTGAAAAAAGTGATTTCTGACAGGTCCTCGCACTTTTGACCAGTCTTTTTTTATTTTGAAATTTACCAGTAGCCGCTGCATTTTCCACCCCCGGCTTATATGCAAGTCAACAAGTTTTCCCAGTTTTGGGGGGTAAAATTGGGGGGGTCGGCTTATATGCGGGTCAGCTTATACACGAGTATATACGGTATGCTAGTTCTGTGGCTGCTCAAGAAATAGTCCGGCACAGGAAGGATTTTGTGGCTCATGGTGGTTTTTTTTCTGTTGGAAAGGGGTCCAAATGGCTCTTTGAGTGTTTAAGGTTGCAGACCCCTGGCCTAGGTAATGTCATCAGTGCTAGTGAATGTGAGATCAGATAAACCCCCAAATGGCCTGAAAAATTCTCAGGAGGTGTGTTAAGACCAGATGACTGCAAATAAATATGAGCCTTCCAATTCCCCCACCTCCTGTCAGAATTATTATCTTCATAGCCCCACCCAGGGGTGAAATGCTCCCGGTTCGGACCAGCTTAGGCAAGTAGGTAGCGATGGTGGCAGGCAGTTCAGAGAACCAGTAGCAAAAATCCCTGCCCCCGCCCCCCATGCCCAGCTAAGCCGCACGATCATCAGAGCCTTTTTTTTCTTTCTAATGGCTCTGGCGATCCAAGTTCTGACGATCCCAGCTGAGTTGCCTGCCGATCAGGCAACTCAGCTGGGATCGTCAGAGCCTTTTGAAAGCATTTTTTACATGGTTTTACATGTAAAAAATAATTTTTTTAAAAAAGGGCCACGCCCACCCAGTCCCATTCCCCCCCCCCCCCCATCAAGCCACGTCAGATCATAGTTGTCCCAAAGATGCTTTTTGAAAAGAATTGAAAAAGCTGCTTGGATGAGAAGAGAAAGGACTTCAAGGAAAAATAAAAGTTTTTGAAAAAGCACTTTTTGGACAGCTAAGACTTGGATGACTGAGAATCTACCCAGACTTTTAGTGACTGTGGGTTTTTTCCCTTTTTATACAGGTAGTCCTCAACGTATGACCACAATTAAGTCCAAAATTTATGTTGCTAAGTGAGAAATTTGTTAAGTGAGTTTTGCCCCATTTTACGACTTTTCTCACTACAGTTGTTAAGTGAATCACTGCAGTTCTTAAATTAGTAATGTGGTTGTTAAATGAATCTTTGCTTGTCAGAAAGTTACAAAAGGGATCACATGACTCCGGGACACTGCAGCCGTCATAAATGTGTCAGTTGTCAAGCATCCGAATGTAAATCACGTGACCATGGGGATACTGCAATGGTCATAAGTGTGAAAAATGGTCATAAGTCACTTTTTTCAGTGCCATTGTAACTTTGAACAGTCACTAAATGAATTGTTGTAAGTTGAGAACTACCTGTGTGCAGATAATAAAACAGCTGCAAGCAGACAACTAAGCTTGGAGAGCATCAAGATTTCCAACGATAACTTTCCAACATTGTTGCAACCTCTAGACATAATTCTTCACATTTTTCTGGAAAGTATTCCTTTTCATAAACTAATGATGGGGAATACGTATCCTTCTAGATTTTCATAGATACCAATTCCTACCCTCCCCAGCCGGCATCCCCTGATCTAGTATCCCCATCTCTGAGGATGGGAGGGGAGTTGCTGACTCCCTCTGAAAGGGTTCGCAATCTTAGCATCCTCCTTGATTCCCAGCTGTCCTTGGTAGATCATCTGACGGCTGTGACAAGGGGGGGCTTTTGCACAGGTTTGCCTGGTGTGCCAGTTGCGCCCTTTCCTAGACAGGGATGCCCTCCATACAGTCACTCAAGCTCTCATTATCTCTCGTTTGGATTACTGTAATGCCCTCTACATGGGGCTGCCCTTGGGGGGCATTCGGAGGCTCCAGCTGGTCCAGAATGCAGCCGCGCGGGTTGTTACGGGAGCTTCTCGTTACTCCCATGTAACACCTCTCTTGCGCAAGCTGCACTGGTTGCCAGTGGCCTTTCAGATCCGCTTCAAGGTGCTGGCTCTTTCCTATAAAGCCCTACATGGCACGGGCACGGGATACTTGTGGGACCACCTCATACCGGCCTCCCACCGCCCAGTGCGGTCACACAGGGCTGCCCTCCTCCGGGTGCCATCGGCCAGACAATGTCAGCTGGTGGCCCCCCAGACTGAGGGCGTTCTTGGTGGCCGCACCGACCCTCTGGAATGAATTACACACAGAGCTCCGGACAGCCCCTGATCTCCGTTCCTTCTGCAAAGATCTCAAGACCTGGCTTTTTACTCAAATTACCTGAACTGGTTGGGTTTTTTAGTTGACTGAGGGATTTTTTTTTTTAAAAAATTGATTTTTATGCCGCCCTTCTCCGGAGACTCAGGGTGGCTTACAATGCGTTAAGCAATAGCCTTCATACTTTTGTATATTTATACAAAGTCAGTTTATTGCCCCCACAATCTGGGTCCCCATTTTACCTACCTTAGAAAGGATGGAAAGCTGAGTCAACCTTGAGCCTGGTGAGATTAGAACTTGCAGTAATTGCAGGCAGCTGAATATTAATCACACTACTTTAGTCTGCTGTGCCACCAGGCTCTTTAAATTGGACTTTTAATGCTATTTAGTGATATTGTTTTTATTGTCATTTTATACTTGTGAGCCGCCCCGAGTCCTTCAGGAGAAGGGGGGCATATAAATTTTAATAATAATAAAAAAAAACCATAGCCAAATGCCAAAAATGATGGGAGCTGGAGTCCAACGTTTGTGGGGGCTCCCACAATGCCTTAACAATGCTTCTGTTTTTGAAAATGCTCCCCATTCTACATACTCTGAAAAATGGTAGACAGTGATGTTCAGGAAGGTCTGTGAAAGGTCTGTATGAAGGTCTGTAAAAGCTACTACATAAATACTCAGAAAGGGCCGTTTTTTGTTTCTTACCATCAAGGTGTCCCTGGGGGAAGATGCTGATGATGAGACCCATGTGGTGGCTGTCGAGTCCAGAAACATGGCCAGTGTTCCTGAGCCAGTACCCATTGTATCATTGAAACATTCTGTCTTGCCAATGGTAATGCATAGGGGAATGCGGGGGGGGGGGGGAGTGTTATGCTATTTTAAATTTATATTAGATGACTTATGCTATTTTATTTTAATTTAATTTATATCTGTGCATACTTCACAAATGGTTCAGAAGTCTTCCTAACTAACAATATGGACAATCGTTGGAGAGGTAGTTTTCTAGGCACTCATATCTCAAAGTGGATTAGGGAGCTATTGACTAGGCAACATCTGATGAAAGGTTATTTGGACATGTCATGTCAGCTGTATTTGGACAGCTTGTAGTGTAGTGTAGTGTGTGCAATGCACTAGAATAGAATAGAATAGAATAGAATAGAATAGAATAGAATAGAATAGAATAGAATAGAATAGAATAGAATAGAATAGAA
>WNWU01000058.1:2596071-2636425 GCA_012654045.1 Ptyas mucosa | reverse complement strand
GGACTAGGACTAGGACTAGGACTAGGACTAGGACTAGGACTAGGACTAGGACTAGGACTAGGACTAGGACTAGGACTAGGACTAGGACTAGGACTAGGACTAGGACTAGGACTAGGACTAGATGCCGTGGGATGGCATGGTATGGCATAGAATAGAACAAAATGGAATGGAATAGAAAATAGAACAGAATACAGCAGAACAGAACACTTTATTGACAATGTGTGATTGAACACACAAGGAATTTATCTCTGGTGCAGAAGCTCTCAGTCTACATATAAACAACAATATAATATAATCAATGTACATATAAACGTACAATATATTCATCAGCATCCTACATATATTGTAGGAGAATGATAAGAGCAGCATTCTGAAACATGGCATCTGTTTTTTATAACAGGTGTGTCTTGATGGCTTTGAATTGCTCCCCCCGGTTTCTTTTATCCTAAAATCAGGAATGGGTCCAGTATATCTCAACGGGCAGCACCTGATCTGTAAGTAGAAGTCATGTCTCTGAAGTGCATGTATGAGAAGAGACTGGGAAGTAGTGAGTAGATAATTAGATCAGGAGATGTGACATGGAGTCTGTATGTAGAAATTCATTTGTCAAACCACCAGGAGATGTAGATGAATTAATTTGTCCACCTAGATAACCATCAAGAAGTAATAGGTTTTCTTATTTCATGTAAAAATATACAAGGTATGGGGAGAATATGTTTGTATCTTCAGAGAGTATATGTAGCAGCAGCTAAAACACCATGACAGCTAATCCATCCAATTTTTGTTGTCAATGAATTATTGCTCAATGCAACATTGCCAACAGCTGCATACAGCTTCCAGATACCAATGTAGGAATGGAATGGGAAAACTAAGTATGATTGACATAATTAATATATGAATCTATGATGGCTTTTTAACACCATGCATATCAACCTTCCCCAGCCTGATGCCCCTCAAGTGGAACAAACCCTTAATCCCATCATCACAAGAAAGATTATTGATGTTTTGGTCTAGTCACAAAATTGGGAAAGGATGATATGTATTTTGTGATGGGTTATTAACTATAATTGTGTTGTGAAATAGTACTATCTAGACGTTTGCTTTCTTTTTAAAAAATAAATCAAAGGTTTACGGTGGGGGAGAGATTATCAATTGAAATGATAGATAGGAGAAGGAGTGTCTAATCTTTTCCAAAATTTGGGGTTTTTTTTAAAATAAAAAAACCCCTTTGTAAGCTGCTTCTTCATCCTAACTGCAACAGACAAATATAGGCATGCTGAATTTATGAGTATGAAAAGAATGGTTAAACACCCCCTGTGTGGTCTAATTTGTTCAGCTAACAGGGTTTGGGGGGGGGGGAATCATTATTTAACTTACTTTCCTGCAGGCATCTGTTGCTTTTCCCCCCTCCCTTCTGCAGGGAAGTATAATGTTTTATTCTTTATCCAGTTTATGAACCATTTTTAAACTTCCTATTAAAAGCAGGGCATAGCTAAACCAGTAATCAAAAAGATATTGACACTTAATGTCTTTTCTTGCTAAGGAAAGTGACACGCTCTGAGTTTGAGTTGTTAAATGTTAACAGATGTACAAACTGTAATATTTAAGAGGATCAAAATTTTTAACATTTTACAAGCAAATAATACCCACACATGAATACCTTATAAAATCATACTATATAGAAATCAATATCCTTTCTCGTTTTCAACTGGTTTCAATTTATATGTTAATTTTTCTAACTCTACTTAGATCCCCATTTTAGATAATTCCATGATTTTGTTCTTTTCAGCTAATTATAAAAACATATTAATAGCATCTTTTCACATTGATATAGTTAGAAGAACAAGCCAGGTATCTTTATACAGTCTTAACAATAAAGCAAAATATACTTTCATTTTTTATCTGAAATTTTTAGTTTATTCAAAGAAGATTAAAATACAAAATGCCAAAATATTTTTAAAAAGAAAAAAAAGAAAAAGACCCACAACAAAGAAAACAATTTAAAAAGTGCCTTAAAAAGAAAAAAAGACTAACACTCTTGCATTTTAATATATGAATTTACTTTATTTAATATTCATTAAATTTATTTAATATTTGGTCAACTGGAAATATTGCTATGTAAAGACAGACAATGTATTTAAAAATAGAATAAAAGGGATTAAAACAGTATTGAAGCTACTATGGTATTGAGAGATCTTGCTATGAGGAATGAAACCAAGAGTGGATTAGAAAGGCATCCTGAACAACCCTTTACATGTGAATACAAAATAAATAGTTTGAAATTAAAATTCATGAACCTTGACACTCCTACACAGATTTACTCTTGGGCTTCAGTGTCTAAAGTCTGAGACGACTCCTATGAAGTCAGAACCCAATGAAACCGATTGAGGCATAGCAAACCTGATTCAGTCAAATTAATTTGGCCAATAATTACAAGCTTTGACTTGCCTCCAGAAGTTGTAGGTGCTCCAACTGGAGGTTTTAAATTTATTTATTTATTTAGCATTAAGCCTTCATACTTTTGTATATACCTGCTTAGTAGGGCTTAGTAGGGCTTTCACCCACCCCCACCCCCACCTCAGCAGTGTTCTATTTTATACAAAGTCAGCTTATTGCCCCCACAATCTAGGTCCTCATTTTACCTACCTTGGAAGGATGGAAGGCTGAGTCAACCTTGAGCCTGGTGAGATTTGAACTCGCAGTAATTGCAGGCAGCTGGCAGCTAAGTGCTACTTAATAGCGTTTTAGTCTGCTGCTCCACCAAGGCTCTTCGCTCTATGCAGAATGATTGCAGGAATTGGGTATGTCTAGTCTAGCTAAAGGAAGGGCTAGAGGGTGACATGATAGCAGTGTTCCAATATTTGAGGAGCTG
This sequence comes from Ptyas mucosa, assembly GCA_012654045.1. NCBI lineage: Eukaryota > Metazoa > Chordata > Lepidosauria > Squamata > Colubridae > Ptyas > Ptyas mucosa. Next base: position 2,633,553 of record WNWU01000058.1, on the reverse strand, counting down.
CCACAAAGAAGAGTAGTCAACCTATTTTCCAAAGCACCAAAAGGCAAGACAAGAAAAAATGGATGGCAACTAATCAAGGAAAGAAGCAACTTAGAACCAAGGAGAACTTTCCTAACAGTGAGAACAATTAACCAATGGAACAGCTGGCCTTCAGAAGTTATGGGCTCTCCATCACTGGAGGCTTTTAAGAAGGGACTAGACAGCCATTTGTCTGGAATTGCATAGGATCTCCTGCTTCAGCAGGGGATTGGACTAGAAGACCTCCAAGGTCCCTTCCAACTCAGTTATTCTTTTATCCTCTGCTTTCGTCCCAGCATTAAAAAAAACACCCCAGCTTTAGCTGCCTTTGTGACATCATATGCTGCTCTGGCTTCCATTCTGCTGCTTCTGCCCATGGATTCATTTTAACTGTCACAGAACTCTTGTTGGTGCTGAGGACGGTGGCTGAGCTAACGGTGATCAAAGGAAGGTTTACCAGCTGCCTCCTTAAGTGCACCGCTAGGCACACAGCTTTCAGACGTCTCTTGCTGGTGGTCCAGAGTGTTTTTGGGTGCTAAGGGAAAGGAGGGGATGCTCTTCAAAGGGGCCCAGTGGTGGTGGATGTTATGTTTAGTATTGCCTTGCAATTCTCTCCTGCAAGTGGAAGATGACTCCGACTACGAGCCGACGGATGAGGACATTCCAGATGATGCCGATGTTGATGAGGACAGCTTTGATGAAGAAGAAATACCAAGTCCGCAGATGCCAGCTGTGAGTTAGGTCGATTTTATGGATGAAGGGTTTCCATAGTCGGGGTGGATAGATTGATAAAGTTCAGTTGTGCTAAGTTTCTTACTTTTCCAGACTTTTCTACCATCTTTTTAAAAAAATCTAAAATCTGTCCACCTGTATGATTTCCAGTCCAGAGTTACGTACAGGTACCCCTTGATTTACAACAGTTTGTTTAGTGAACATTCAAAGTTTCAATATAGCACTGAAAAAAATGACACTGTGACCTTTCCAGCATCCCCAAGATCATGTGATCAAAATTCAGAAGTTTGGCAACTGGTTCATATTTATGACCGCTGCTGTGTCCCAAGTCAATGGGGAAATCAGATTTACTTAACATCTGGGTTAGTAACTTATCAACTGCAGTGATTCACTTAACCACTGAGGCAAGAAAGGTTGTAAAATGGGACAAAACTCACTTAACAAATGTCTCACTTAATAAGAAATGTTGGGCTCAATTGTGGTCATAAATCAAGGACTACTTGTATTTAAGATAAATAGTTATGTATACATAAATTGTATTCTTTTGATTATATTAATGTTTGCATCCTGGTGCTTAATTGCTCTCCATTTACATAAAGAGCTCATCACCACAATCTCTCTAATTGGCCTTAGGGTGCTATTGAGTTCAAAGATAGTAAACTATAATAATGTCATTGTAAACAGCAAGATAGGATATCTTACATACTGATTACTAATCAGGAGACAGAAAACGTGCATGTAACTCCCCATATGCTAGTTGAAAGGAAAGGACAGAAGTTTGTGTCTGTCCTAGACAATATAGTGAACACATAACTCACAAGTTTCCCTGTTTCTTCTGGCTTCAGTTTGTTTGTTTGCTTGTTTTTGTCAAAAATATGTTTACAGTTAAAAATAATAGTGAAGCTAGCTTGTTGAGAAATAATGAATCAGTGTTCGGCATCCTCCTTATTTCCAAGAAGGTCTCTAGATGCTGTATAAGTTCCATAGGCTTTCTTAATAAATAAAACTGGTGGGTGGTTTTCAATAGCATTGCCAAAGTGTTCAGCCGCTTAGGAAAAAACCAAGATTAGTAGATTTGGTCCCACTGGTTTAGAATGCAACCTAGGGGAGATAGGGGCAATGTAGTATAAACATGGAGAAGCCATGTTCACCATAGCAATTATTCTATGACCAAGGAAACAAATTCTCAAGACTAGTTCTTCAAATTTCAGATTTCCCTTTGGTAGAGCATGATTTTTCCTTGGCTGCCTTCTTTGCGATGGAAAAGGAAGGTTCTTTGTACAGACCATGAAGCTCCATTTGGACATAGGCAACATCTTAACTGAGAATCCAGTTCGATGTAGTGTTACGGCATCAGGCTAGAATCTGGGATGCTGTGAGTTCTAGTCCTGATTTATTTATTTTTATATTGCCTTTATTATTTTTATCAATAACTCAAGGCACCAAAGATGCCTAATTACCCATCCTCCTCCTATTTTCTCCACAACAACAATCCTGTGATGTGGGTTGTATGAGTGATCTTTGGATTTCTTCTCCATAGGAAGAGACATCGAATCAAATTTCCTAGCTGCAGCAAGTATTATCTGAAGGAGACCTGCCAAAGAATCGAGTTGGGATTGGTTCCTGCCAATGGATTATTCTAAAGAAGCCTGATTAAAAATGTATTGCAGTAAAAGCAATTGTTTGCTTGTGGGTCTACCATGGTCTTCTTTTTGGATGGGTGGTTGGGAAAGGCAGATGCTAAAGATATCACCAGTGACTATTTTTTTTGATAGTGACTCAAGCCAATGTTATTTATCAGATGCAAGCAAGCATGCTATGGAACTGGGTAGCAGTTTTCACTGCCCATATTCATGAACAATGGCGGTGATCATCTAGGTTCTAGTGGGGAAGAGGTCTAGGGCCCCACTTGGCAAAAATGGGTAGGACAGTCCTAATCACTGCAGGACATACTCAAGATACAGATGATCAACCTACATTACTTTCAATTACCTTCTGGGTAAATTGAAGAAAAATGTTTGTAACTGAAATAAAAGGTGCCTTATGTTTTTTTTAAAAATGCAGTCCATGACTATATCCTTGTCAATTACCAATGCTCCCCCTATGCTATTGGTCTGGAGATATCCTAAGCGCAGATCTAATATTTGGATAGGTTATACTTTATGACAGTGATGGCTAACCTTTTTGCCATCGCGTGCCAAAAGCGGGGGGAGCACGGGGGGTTGCGTGCATGCGTGCCCACAGCCATAATTCTATGCACCCTGCCCCCGCGCATGTGTGCATGACCTCCCCGCGCTTCCCTTGCTTTTGGCATGTGATGGCATGGCGGGCCCAGTAGGCCCGTTTTTTGCCCTCTCCAGGCTCCAGAGCCTTTCTAGGAGCCTGGGGAGGGCAAAAATGATCTTCCCCACCCTCCCTGGAGGCCCTCCTGAGGCCAGAAATGGCCTGTTTGCCGACTTCCAGTGGGCCCAGAAGGCCCGAAAATCAGCTGGCCAGTGCGCGCATGTGTGCCAGAGCTGAGCTCGCATGCCCATCAATATGGCTCCGCGTGCCACCTGCGGCACACATGCCATAGGTTCGTCATCACGGCTATATGATATAAGTTAAATAAAGGTTGCTACATTCTCAGGCATGGCTTCTAGAACTCCAGTTGTCCAGCTCATGCAATTGGACAAGAACCACATGGATTTTAGCATGGTATCTTTAATGCTAGCTAGAGGTCAATACACAATATTGGAATCTGTCAGAGAAAACTTCCTGCCTGCCTGCCTCCCTCCCTCCTCTCTTCTTGGAATGAGTGGAAATATTTCTTCCCAGATTTTGTGCCAATAGGATCCAAGTGCCATTTAAGAGAAAAGCTGTCAACTAATCTGTCTACTACCTCTTTGTTTGTCTATTCTTCCTTCCATTTCTTCCCCAACGTCTTCACCATTTCTCATCCCAAGCTAAGTTTACCCCAGGAATGCACAAGCTGAGGTTCTATAGGTACTTCAAAATGGTAATTAAACGTCTTTCACTTCGATCCAAAGGGAATTTTTCCTTTTTATTGTTCCTGGTGGACTACGAACACACTTGAATTAAAAGCCTAAAGTTATATTCCCATGTAACCTACTAAATACTTCTAAAAGCATCTCTTTCCTCTTGGCATACCCCAGTGAGTGGCATTTAACTGGGTGCTGGCCACCTGATCACGGAGGCAAGAGACAATAATATCTTAGTTTAATTGTGAATAAATAACTAATTCCCAACTAACATTAAATCCATCTACATTAGCGGCAATATATTATGAACAGCAAACTGGTTTAGAACATGAAAGTCCTGACAGACCAATGTAATGTAGTGTTCTATATTTTGATTGTGGTAGGGTGTTTGTAGCTTCATTCCTGCTTGTCAATGCTTCAGATAGGGATCACTGAATTTGTACTACAAAACATCTATTAATTGTGGAAGTTTGTCTATCATTGGCTAATTATAGGCCTCTTGTAATCAGGGTGCTAGGTACCGGTAAGTATGTCTCGGATTCCTCCTCCTCCTCCAAATTTGGAGCCAGCAGCTTTGAGAATTTGTGCTGTTGTAATCCCAGTAGCTTCTCAATGTGTCAGTTTTGAAAAGATCACCAGAGGAGATTGAGCCTAAAGACATTTCTTCCAAAATATATGGGCTGGGCTCATACCAGTTGCTGTACCAAAAACCAATTAAACCATTAATCACACTTTGTGAACAAGGCCTAAATCTAAAGCTAGTGCAGTGATATATGTGGAATTAGGAGTGTATACATGGTCTCTGGCATTGCCAGTCAACCAGATGAGCAAATATATGTTCATTTTTGCAGAATAGCAAGACTGATAACCATCTGATGCATTATATTTTACTTAGTTCAGAATGTTGAAGGGCAAATATATTTGGTTTCCCAGGAAACGGTTGCCTTAGGAACTCTGCTTGCTGTACTAGAACTTGGTAGACCAGGTTTTCAACAGAATAATAGTCTGTCTGAAAAATCATTTTTATCTTAGCTAAACTGTGCTATGACAACTCTTTCTGTCTTCTTGGATGTTCCCTTGGCCACGGCAGTAGACTTTCCCTTAGATGTCTACAGGGAAGATCCCTCACCCCAAAAAGTGTGCCTTGGCCATGCAGGTAAACCAATTCTTCCTCAGATATGAATAGCCCTGTTCATATTGCATACCAATTTTGAAAGAAATCTCTATTAACAAACATGTATATGCTACCCTATTAGATACTACAGTAATTAAGGTTTGTGGTTTAGTGTACTGTCCAAATCTGAAGCAGCCCTATTTTGATTCTCTGGTGATTGGGAGAACAGGGGATCATAATTCTCCCTTAGGCACAAGGTCAGCTGTGACCTTGGAACAGTCATTTTCTCTCATCTTAGGAAGAAGAAGGCAAGGGCAAACTACTTCCAAGTAATTGCCAAGGCTCAACATTGACTCACACATACTCACACAACAAAGTTTGATGATAAGATCGAGTTTCCTTAAACCACATTGTAGACATTTCTTCAAAGTGCCTGAGAGCAGGACATAATGGGTGGGAAATTATTAGAAGATCTTTAAGAGAGCCAATCTAGAATTAAGGAGAAATTTCCTGACTCAGAACAATCAGGAGTGGCTTGCTAAAGAAGTTGGGGTTTCTCCATCACTGGAGGTTTTCAAGAAGAGATTAGATAACCATTTGTCCAAAATAGTATAGGGTATCCAGCTCGACAGAGGGTTGGACCAGAAGACCTCCAAGTTTTCATCTGGGCACCTGGATGAAGCTATCTATCTGGACCCGTACCAGTTGGGTTTCAGGCAGGGGTACAGCACAGAAACGACTTTGGTTGCGTTGGTGGATGATTTCTGGAGGGCTTGGGACAGGGGTTGTTCCTCTGTCCTAGTCCTATTAGATCTCTCAGCGGCTTTTGATACCATCGACCATGGTATCATGCTTCAGCGGTTGAGGGGGTTAGGAATAGGGGGCACCGTTTTGCGGTGGTTCTCCTTCTTCCTCTCCAACCGCTCGCAGTTTGTGTTGGCAGGGGGGCAGAGGTCGACCTCGAGGTGCCTCGCATGGGGAGTGCCGCAAGGGTCGGTCCTCTCGCCCCTTCTGTTCAACATTTATGTGAAGCCGCTAGGTGAGATCATCCGTGGTTTGGGGGTGAAGTGTCATCTGTATGCTGATGATACCCAGCTGTACATTTCCACCCCAGACCACCCCAACGATGCCCTTGATGTGATGTCTTGTTGCCTGGAGGCCGTGCGGGTCTGGATGGGGAGGAACAGGCTCAAACTCAACCCTTCCAAGACCGAGTGGCTGTGGCTTCCGGCGTCCCGATATAGTCAGCTGGTGCCATCGCTGACTATTGAGGGTGAATCATTGCCCCCCACACAGAGGGCTCGCAATCTGGGTGTCCTCTTGGATGCACAGCTGTCTTTAGAAGAGTATATGACGGCCTTTTATTAGGTTCTCCTGATTCACCAGTTGCAACCCTTTCTGGATCGGGACGCCCTGCGCATGGTCACTCATGCCCTTGTCACCTCCTGGTTGGACTATTGTAATGCTCTCTACCTGGGGCTCCCCTTGAAGAGCACTCAGAGGCTCCAACTGGTCCAGAATGCGGCCGCGTGGGTGGTTATGGGTACAACCCGATGTGCCCACGTGACACCCCTCCTGCGTGAGCTGCACTGGCTCCCAGTGGTCTTCCGGGTGCGATTCAAGGTGTTGGTCACCACCTTTAAAGCACTCCATGGCATAGGACCCGGGTACCTTCGAGATCGACTTCTGCCATCAATAGCCTCCTACTGGCCAGTTTGCTCCCACAGAGAGGGTCTCCTCAGGGTGCCATCGGCCAAGTTATGTCAGCTGGTGACACCCAAGGGGAGGGCCTTCTCTGTCAGAGCCCCAGCCCTGTGGAATGAACTGCCCCTGGAAATGCGTAAGATCTCCGACCTCCGGGTATTTCACTGTGCCCTTAAGACCCTGTTGTTCCACCAGGCTGGGCTATCAACGTAATAATTTTAAATCGGGTGTTTTAAATTTTTGGGGTTTTAAACTGAGACGAAATTATTTAAATTTTTTTAAAAATTATTTTAATTGATGTTTGTCTTGTGCTTTTAATAGGCTGTACACCGCCCTGAGTCCTTCGGGAGAAGGGCGGTATAGAAATAAATATTATTATTATTATTATTATTATTATTATTATTATTATTATTATTATTATTATCCTATGCTGTGTAGTGACAGATATTCCACACTATCTGTAGCTATCCAATGTTACAGCAGTCTTTAATTTATGCTCCAGATTCAAAGTTCTAACTGCCATCTCCCCCATATAGTCACAGGGTTGCATTGTGGGTGCATGGCAACTAGTCTGAATTTATGGCATTTTGCAGCATCCTGTTGTTACATGACCACAATGTTTTTGTTTTTGTTTTTTTGCTGGAAACTGGTGTTTACTTCTGCAAAAAGGGTTCTAAAATCAGGCAGAGTCACATGGGGATCTACTTAATGAACAGCACTCCTTACAGCTGTAATTCTGGACTCAATTATGGTTCTAAGCTGCAGTGGTGCAGAGGTTAGAGTGCAGTACTGCAGGCTACTTCTGCTGATTGCTGACTGCCTACAATTTGGCAGTTTGACTCAGCCTTCCATCTTTCCGAGGTGAGTAAAATGAGACCCAGATTGTTGGGGGCAATAGGATGAGTCTGTAAACTCCCTAGAGAGGGCTGTAAAGCACTGTAAAGTGGTAAATAAGTATAAGTGCTATTGCTATTGCTAAGTCAAGGACTATCTGTATTCAGAGAATAGTTAGGTGGATTCAGTCCACTTCCCCTTAAGCTTTCAGAGAGATACATATTAATATCATATCATATGCAGGGTTTTTGCATGACTTCCAGACTTGAAGGGGGGAGAGTTCTCTATTTTTACACAGCGTATTTCCTTTGTGGCATTTTCAGTTATTGACCATCAGGAGACACCACACTACCATTTTCATCCTTGTTATGAATCTTCAGGTACAGGGAGACAGATGTTATTCTATGGCAGACATATCAAACACAAGGCCTATGAGCCAGATCTGGCCCCTGATGTGGTTAGATCTAGCTAATGGGACTGCCCTGGAGACAGTGAGGCTTTGGCCCCTGCCACCTCGGCCCCATTCCAACATGGCCTGTTCGGGCGCTCCCCCGGGTGAAAGGGAAGCACTCAGAACACAGTCGGCCTGCGAAGCAAGACAGTCACTGGGGACGCCAGGCCCCGCACACTCCTCTGGTGGACTAGGCTTTGGCACTTGTCCTGATCTCATCTTCCTCTTCTGGAGACCTCCAGATCCCTCCTTCCAGCTTTGCCTGCCCCCTGCCCCAGGAGGCGCAGGATGATGCTGCTGCATGTGGAAGCATGGAGGAGAAAGTTTGCAGGAAGTAGTTTCCTCTGAGTCCAACTTCTGCCTTGGCAGATCTCTGGAGAGGAAGATGGGGTGGAGGGGGCCAGCGAGGAAGCTGCGTGAGGGAAGCCTGCCCCCAAAGCCAGCATTCTTACCACACACAACTGGAAATAGGGATTCCCTTTCAAGAACGGCCAGTCTTCCTCATGCAGGACCAGGGACCGCTACTCCCTTGCCACCTCCTCTTACTCTCCAGAGATTTGTCAAGGCAGAAGTTGGAATTGGAGGAAACTGCTTCCTGCAAATTTTCTCCTCCATACTTCCACATGCAGTAGCGTCGTCCTCCACTTCCTGCTTTGCTGGGAGGGGACACCGGACAGGGAAATTCCAATGATGTCTGCGATTGTGGCAGTGGTGGATTTCAAAATTTTTTACTACTGGTTCTGTGGGCATGGCTTGGTGGGCGTGGCAGGGGAAGGATACTGTAAAATCTCCATTCTATCCCCAATCCAGGGGAAGGTTACTGCAAAATCCCCATTTCCTCCCAATCAGCTGGGACTTGGGAGGCAGAGAATAGATGGGGGTGGGGCCAATCAGAATTTTTACTACCGGTTCTCCAAACTACTCAAAATTTCCACTACCGGTTCTCCAGAACTGGTTAGAACCTGCTGAAACCCATCTCTGGATTGTGGGGAAAAATGTTTTCTTTGACATGCTGTGCACACACACATGCACGCACACACACACACACACCATTCCAACAGGCAGGTTTCAAAATCCATTGCTACTGGTTTGCTCATGGGTACGCGCAACGCTTTTGCGCATGCGCAGAAGCACCCGGGCAGGTGGGCGGAGCCTCCCACCCACTGCCACTACCAGTTTGTCCAACCTGGGGCAAACTGGTAGCAACCCACCACTGCATTCCAAGCTTGGAGACTTTTATCCACATCTGAGCTTACAAACTGCCAAACTGCAGGTGGGGGAAGACCCTCTCCCCAAGGAGTCCCCAAATTTGGAATGTGTATGTGTATCTCTCTGTGTGTGTGTGCATGTGCATGTGCACGTGCACGTGCACGTGCACATACATGCACATGCTTAGCTGCCAGCAGTTTGGAGAGGTGAGGAGCTTGTGGGGTATCGAATTGTCCCCATGATGAGTTAGCCAGTGCAACTTGTTCTGTCCTGACCCAGCTGTCACAGGTCAGCTGTGCCCTGTGAGAGGCATCGAGCTGGCCGTGCCCACCCAGCCATGCCCACCTAGTCACGGCCACCCAGTTACTGGCCCTTTGAGGGCAACCATAATGCTGATGCAGCCCTCAATGAAATTGAGCTTGATATCCCTGTTCTATGGAGTTCAAAAGGCTCAGGCAGTGATGCTTAGAATGAAAATAACAGCACGTTGACTACCACTGTTTTCATCCCTGAAGCATTGGTAGTTATGTCTCAGGCCAGCTCTGTTGCTTTTCCCAGGATGCCACACTGATAATGCTGATGAGATCTGGATCCCACCAGTTGTGCAAAAGATTCTGTTGCAAATCCCTCAGGATCCCACCTTGGATCATGAATACATTGGAGAATTGGGCATCATGGAGTTCACCAAAACAGCCATGGAACTGGTTATTGGCAAGAACAATCAGGCTTTCTTAGACAACAGGGTATGAGGATATTTATATGAGTATAGCCATATGCCTAGGAGACAGAGATACGAAAGGATCAAATAGATATTTTTCCTTATTGATTACATTCAAAAGCTTGTATGGAGTCCCTGTTGGAAATAATGGTGCTGTAGCATCTTTTTCTTTTTAATTACGACAGCTTATTTTGTTGCCATTGCATGAGAGGAATGAATGTTTAAGGCCATTAGCAGCTTGAGAATAATCATGAAAAAATTAAACAGCTCTCTGTCCTGCACTGTTGCTTTTGTCAAAGAAAATTGTGATTTGGCCCAAGCGTGAGAACCCTTCCTCCAATGAAAGGAAGAAGAGATGCTTCAATCTTGCAGTCATCAACATTAACCCAATGCCTATTGGTCCGGAATCAATTTTTAGTTGCCTGTTGAAATAGGGTAGCTAAATTCTTCTTCTGTCTTTCATAATTTCTGCCTGCACTCATCTGTGGTTCTAAGCAGTGACTTATTAAACAAACCATCATTAGTCTGCATAATATGCTTTCTAGGGAATTTCGGGACATAAAGTCCACACATCTTAAAACTGTTGAGGTTGAGAAACACTGGCTATGAAAATTGATCTTTTGAAATGTCAAGCTGACAATTCTACATGATTAGTTAATAAAAATATTTCTCGCTTTTCTCTAAACAGGCAGGTGGTGTTCACACAATAGGTGGGACAGGTGCTGTGTGGATTGGAGCTGAATTTTTGCACCGTTGGTACCGACCCAACCATTCAACTCCAGCAATTATCTATATTGCTGAACCACAACTGGGTAGCTAATATTTTTTCGTCCCTATGTTTTGGCCTAGTCCTATAATTAAAACTTAAAGCCATTAGAAATATTGTTGGGAAGGAAAATGAGACATGACAAGAACAAATCAAGAAGTTGGAAGGTTATGTAGTTACCTCCATTTCCCATCTAGGGTTCAGATGAGAATATAGCAGAAACAACTTTAAGCATCTGATTAATGATGTATCTGTGTAGATCTACATATGAATGAAACTTGGGTTTATCAAGAGGGCTTCAAAAGACAACTCTAATAGCAACAAAATTCTTCCTGTAGTGATGTAGCAATTAAATCATGCATGCACTGGTTTGGTGTTTTAGAACATTGGGAGATTGAGAACACATCTGTCACCTGTCCACAGCCTGGGAAACCAAACCAAACCATCTTCAATTTCATGAACAACAATAACAAAGCTACTATCCACCCTTGATTCATTTAGTGAAATGTTATCATCTTTCCTATAAAGTAGATCTCAATAGACTTAGATTGAACTCCTTGATGACTTTTAATTGAATATTGGATTTTAGACCTTCTGAAGACAAATCATTCACTCAATCACTGAATTATGAGTCACATCTCATAATTTATTATGAGTGCATTGTTCTGTCCAAATTAAAAATAATATGGCGCAAAATGGTCTAATAGGCGTCCCTATATTTTTCAGGCACTCTTGGTTGCATATTCCAAGTTGCTGGCTTTGCAGATATTCGTTCTTACCATTATTGGGATCCCATCAAGCTATTGGTTGACATAGACTTGCTTGTGGCAGAACTGCAGGTACCCGAAAGCAACAATTTCTATGCTTACTTAGAGCAACATCCCTATAGCCATCTGGTGTAGTGGTTAGAGCATTGGGCTCAAAGGAAATGTGACATGTGCAAAGGATCAGGACCATATGTTAAGTTGCAGTTAAGAAGATTTATTGCTCACAAGACCCTAGTCAATTATCATTCAGCACTAAATTGGCAGTAGATAAAAGTCAACTGAAGACATGTTGGATTTAGACCATTTGTGGGAACATAATGACTCTAGGCTGATGACCCGCTTAATTCAGCCCCAAGGCTCTGACTGCTCTTCTCCTACAAATGTAGGAAAATAGGAATAGCAATAGCACTTAGACTTATATACTGCTTTACTGTGCTTTACAGTCCACTCTAAGCAGTTTAAAGAGTCAGCCTATTGCCCCCAACAATTTGGGCCTTCATTTTATCACCTTGAAAGGATGGAAGGCTGAGTCAGCCTTGAGCCTGGTGAGATCTGAACTGCCAAATTGCAGTCAGCAGAAGTAGCTTGCAGTACCCTTCAACTTACAGATCCTTGTTTACCTCTGAAACTGAATGGCTGTTGGATCCCTCTCACTTCAGCCACAGTAGGTTTAGATGTTACTTCCTCTATGAAAAAATAATGCACGCTACTGATTAATTTATTAATCCTCTACAAAAAAAAGAAAAGAAAGAAAACAATGACTTTCAGGGCATAGTCATGGTTTTAAGAATGTGGGAATTTGACCTATATCACATTAAATTATTTGTCAATTTTGCCATTTCAGCTGATAAGAGCTAAAAAAGATTAACTTCTTCTCCATTACATACTATCTTCCTACACTTAATAGGATATACATGGATATCAATTTAGGAGACTTTTCAGAAGAAAAAATGAATATGTTCCCTATCATGGATCTATAATTTTCCCCATGCATCATGGAGGCAGATACTGTACCTGTGTATACTGTTTCTACCATCTTAGAATCAACTGTACTGTTTCCAAAACTGCTATTAATTATTAACAACCCATTAGTAGATCTCTCTTTTTGCCTCCAGTTGTGTCTTTTAAGCCTTCCGCCCTACTCCCAAAGTCCTTACCCACTAAAAGTGATAGCAGTTGTATTGAATGTCCTTGCAGAATGCCCCAGAAGGCTCCATTATATTCCTGCATGCTCCTGAAGAAATTAGCTTGAAGCCCTCTGAATGGAGAAGAGTTGCATCAATGATGAAGGCAAGTGAGGACATCAGGAGAAGCATAACCAGACAGGTCACAATATGTAGAGAGACACTTGACATGATATCTTGCAAAAGTGATGCATCAATCTGTTAACACCATGCCTGTGTGGCATTAGAACCCTGCTCTTGACGCATAGTGAGTTAGCTTAGGCTGAACTGCAAGACCTGTGAAGTTTAAGAACCCTTCCAATTTAATTCACCCTACATATTCTGAAACTAAAAGGTACTGTATATGGCATGGCAACAGTGATGATTCTTTTCTATGACCAGCATTCAAATTATAATTGAATGATTTCTATAGAAAATATGAATGCACTGAACCTGAGTCAGAACAACAGGTAGTTATAATTTATGACCACAATGGAGCCTGCACATTAGGGTCATAAGTCATGATGGCTGTAAAATAATGAACACAGAAGTCATAAAGAGAACTCTGTGGTCATTAAGCAATCTTCATATATATTAAGTTAACCCATAGTTTGCTATGGAACATTTTTTGCTGAAAACCAGAAGTAAACACTAGTTTTCAGCACAAATATCATAATCATGATCACATGACCGCAGGATGCTGTAAATACAGGCTAGTTGCTGAGTGCCCAAAATGCAGTCACATGTTCACATGAATCGGTAGCTGTCAGAACTTCATAACTGGGACTGAGTCATAAGTACTTTTTGGGTGGTTCATCATAATTTTTTTTATTTTTTTTTATTTTTTAAAAAAATTGATTTATATGCTGCCCTTCTCCGGAGACTCAGGGCGGCTTACAATGTGCTAAGCAATAGCCTTCATACTTTTGTATATTTATACAAAGTCAATTTATTGCCCCCACAAAGTGGGTCCTCAATTTACCTACCTTAGAAAGGATGGAAGGCTGAGTCAACCTTGAGCCTGATGAGATTCAAACCTGCAATAATTGCAGGCAGCTGGTGCAATTTCAAACAATCGCTAAGGAATGGGTCATAAATTGAAAACTACCTATATGCAAAACATCTTTCTCTCATTTCCAATGATTGAGATATTCTAGAACAAAGTGACTGGGTGTTCTGCCCCAGCTACAGATGCAGCACACACAAACTCTATACAAAATTTATTTTACTCAAATAACTCAGTCTTTATCAATCAAAGGCTGTTAATAAACTGTCTTAACAGCCTACCAGAATTCTAAGATAAGGTAATCACAGTCTTACTAGAGTTGGCAGAAAGCCCAGAAGCAATTTTGCAGAGAATCCAGATGCGAAGGAGAGTGAACTAAAGTTGTTCCCTACAGCTTGCTGCAAATGGCATTCTTCCTTAAATAGGCTAAGGGAGTGGCCAATTATCCCCAAGCCTTACTCTCGAGGAGACCTCCTCCTGAGGAGCCACTCCTGCCTTTTGGCAGCTCTGCGCGCCCATGCATTGAGAAGAGACTCCTCCTCTTCGTCCTCTTAACTTAAAGGAGCTTCTGGAGGTTCTGAAGGCCCTGGCTGAATCCCTGCCTTTGGCACAACAGCTTCTCCAGCCTCCTCACTGTCTGACTCAAGCGCCAGCTGCACAGGCTACTGGCGCAGCACCACACCAGCCTCCTCGTTGTGGAAATCAGCTACAATCTGCACAGGCTGCTGACGGGCCACAACACTGGGTTTATTTTCCTTTGAATGGAGTCAGAGAGAACAGTTAAGTTGCCTCTGCGTCAAATCTCAGACATTATTCATGCATTGTTTTTAGACAATACACATACAAAATTACTAGCCTGCAAGACTTGACATACATACTGGGGACTGTCAAAATGAATGTTAGATGTACCTTTTTCTCTCTGTCAGCTCACATAATTTCTATACTTGATATAAAAGCTGTAATCTCTGCTGTCTTGCTTGCAGAAGTTCCACATTCTCAGTGAAGAGCAATTTCTAAGCTAAACATAAGGCAGCATTGATGCCAAATTGTACTATTACATTCATTCACTATAACAAATGAACTATATTTATAAGAAGATATCTCTGTCTTTCCCTTCTTCTTTTCCATTGTTTTCCCAGAGAAAGCATCTTTTCCCCTTTTTTGATGTCGCAGCTCAAGGATTGGCTTCAGGAGATCTGGACAGAGATGCCTGGGCAGTACGTTTCTTTGTAAACAAAGGTTTTGAGCTGTTATGTGCTCAGTCCTTTTCTAAAAACTTTGGCTTATATGGTAAGTCTTTGCATTCTCAACCATCTTTGCCACACGTTTGGGAACTGAGACCAACTAAATGTCATTTGTGAATCCCTTCACAAATTGGAAGTATATGTGCCTTAAAACCTGTTATTGCAGTTGGCTTCAGGCCAATATGTAAATAATGCTTCTTCATTGTAAACCACACAGAGAATGCTGTAAAGCATTTTGGGGTGGTATATAAACCTAAATGCTATTGCTATTGCTATAGCACATGCACCAACTATCTTTTCTTTACCACATGAAGAAGTTGGATGCACTTCTGTTTCTTTCCATTAGAAGACTCCTAGTTTTGATTCTAGAAATGGTATATACCCATGAAATAGCCGGTCATTATTTGTGTACTCTTCTTTGAAGTAGTAACCATCTGCAAGTCCATGATTATGTACCATGATTTGCAACACGGATAATGAGGATTTTTTCCCAGTGGCAAAACATGTTTACCAAGCAAACATTTGGATTGCATTTCCAAGTTTGTTCCCAACAGTGCACAGATATACAATTGCACTAGTTTTCATCAATATTTCTGCAAACACATTTCTGTATTTGCTGTCAATTGTCTATACCATTTTCTGCATGACTGAATATATTTGTCATTATCATCCACTTTAATCAGTACTTGTACAATCTCAAAGCTTCACTTTTACAGATCCTGATAGACCTAAAAATTACTATCTGACTAACATTAGTTCTCCAACATTTCAAGAAGAGTCATCAAGTTTTCATCATCTACTCTCTTCATTTAAGGAAATATAAAGATTGAATTTGAGGGCATGAAGATTGAAAACAGGGCTCTACTGATAAGATATTATATTTTCTGTCAAAATAGCAATGAAAATAATTAAACATCAATGCATAATTAAGCTAAGTGCAGATACATTTTAGTTCTTAAAATAATTGCTCTCTGAAAAGATATCAAACAGTATGTATGTCCAAACACTAGTAGTCTCTGAATACAAGAAAAAAGAAACTATGTTCTGGGATTTTCAGGACTGAAATGTTCATTTTGGGGGTTTATCTATTCCTTTTCTGACAATAATCCCAGATTTTCCTTTGATACATTGATGCTTAGTGTCTATATTATTTATGGTTTGGATAGTTTTATCCAAAGATAAAGACAAGACAAAGACTGTGAGCTATGGATGCCATTCTGATGTGTCACAAATTGGGCTCTGCAAAATTGCTTTGTGATGCCAAACAACTCATGTTACTTGATAGATTTGGAAAGCTTGTGGGCATGTCACAAACTCAAGTGTCGATGGCCCAGTTCTTAGACAAGAAATTATTGATTTTTTAAAATAGGACTTGTGCATCACTCCTAGTACCTCTCACATCAGTCTGAGGGTGACTTGAGCATATCCAAAGCATTGTTTTCAAAGAGCTATTTGAACCTAGGTCTTTTTGGACGTTGCCCAATCCTCATATCACTATATCAATTTTCCCTTCAGTGGGCAATATAGCAAATGAAAAGGACTGAACAATAATAAATTCATTATTCTCTTTAAACTATTTTTTATCTTCCAAGCTATTTGGCTCAATTCCTCCTTGTAACTGGAAAAAAGAGGAGCTGTCTATTATAAAAAGAACGAGTCCTAAGCAAAGAGGCTGAATTAGGAAGGGAGCTGTCCAACGAAAGAATCCAACATGGACTTAGATGCAAAGAGAGGTAGCCACAGCAACAGCCAGGCAGCAATTAAATAATTTGAAGCTGTTCTTGTTGTCACATTATTTCCTAGAAATCAGGAAATCCCTGATTTGGAGCACATATTCTTGCTCCTATTTCTTAAACAGGTTCTACTTCTGTTGTGTTAAGGATAAAACTTCATGCCTATCAAAAAGCATTGGAGGAAAGTAGTAACATAGAACATAGAATAATAGAGTTGGAAGGGACTTTTGAGGTTTTCTAGTCCAACCCTCTGTTCGACCAGGAGACCCTCTACCATTTCAATCAAATGGTTATCCAGTCTCTTTTTGGAAACCCATAACTTCTGGAGAAGGTCTTACAACCAGAGGTTCACCTGTCATCTCTAGTACCAATAGGTCTCCTGAAGTTACCTTTCTAGACATTGATTTGTCCTACCAAAGTCTGATGGATTTAATGTCAGATAGGCTAGACCACTTTCAGTCCTGAAATTAGACAGATCCTAGACTAATTCAAAAATCTTCCTTGAACATCAGTTCACATCGCTGGAAAGAGTAATCCACCTCTGCTTCTCCTGGCATTAGTGAGGTGAGGAAGAAAGAAAACAGTCCACCCATATCTCCTCTTGATCTGGATTCTGTTTCTGATTGGGACAATATATTATCCTCCTCTCCAAGGCCCCATCCCTAAAATAAAGTTTATGGGGAACTCTTCTTTTACTAATTGGTGAAGTCTACAGAAAGTGAATCAGAATACGTTTCTGTATTTGATGGAATGACAGGAACCCTAATATTAAGAGGTTGGGGGGGGGAGGAAGGAATATTTAGAGACAGCTAGTTTCAAAGAAATACTGACTCAACTACAATTCACTAAATATTACAGTGTTGTGTCTCCTTGGCTATATCATGCAGATGAACGAGTGGGGAACCTCATTGTGGTGACAACAGACAATCCAACCCTGATCCGAATCCACTCCCAGATAGCTCAGCTAATAGCTGTGACATGGTTTGGACCCACCAGCTTAGGGGCGCGGGTGATTACAATGGTACTGACCAGCCCTGCTCATTTCTATGAATGGTAAGAAGGAAGGCAAGTAATCAGATAGTTTGAATTTATATTAGCCATGAGATCAGCTCTTTGTATTACTATCTTGGGACTGTGATGATCCATCTGCTATAGTAAAATATCCAAGAATATTATTTAAGTTATAAATTATTTTCTTGGTATGAGGGTAGACAAAGAAAAAAGCCAATACAGTAATTCTTCAGATGGAGGTTCTGCCATCTTTAGGATCCTCATCTAAATAAAACAAGAATAAGGATTCTGGAAAACACCTGGTGAACGAGTACAGAAGTGTTAGAATAAATTATTAGGATTGTCTTCTGGTTCCAGGTAATTTAGTTTTCCCAACTAAATTGAGAATTCAATTATCATAATTCCCAGCATTTCTAGCCTGAAATTTCTAACTGATGAGTAGAATGAAGCTTTTTTTATTGGAAGTTGAGGTGACAACATAGTTACCTTGAATGGTGCTTATTAAGCACAGCATGACTCTCTGGGTATTGACGTATTTGGAAATGGTTTCTAGGAATGATTTGTTTGTACTACATTAACCAATTATTTCTTCAATGTCTTTTTACAGTGCATATTCTAGGAAGTTCTAAACTACAGGACTGGTGGTCGGTCATCTTTCTATGCACAGTTTAAAAGTACATAGTTACCTTTCCCAATGTAGTGCCCTTTTGAATTATTGGACTACAGCTTCTAAAATTCCTGGCCAGTAATGTCACTAATGAAGGCAAATATAAATGTCCCAGGATAACACTGCAAAATCAAGTCGGTCACCAGGACCAGAAGTTTACTCTTCCAAGCTTTCAGATTCATGCTGGAGCTTTCTTCAAGAAACTTCTCTCTACTGGAATATATGCTTTGAGCTATCCTGTGAGTCATATCTTTGTGGTGCTTTCCTGTTGGTTGGTTGGTTGATTGGTATGATGATAGTTGGCAGTTGGCTGTTGTTTACTTGTGCTGCCAATTACCAGCCAACAGGAGCCCAATTACCAGATGGGCTCCTGCATGAGTGTGAAAGCTCAGAAGAGTAAACCTCTGGTCCTGGTGACTGACTCAGTTTCGGTTTTGCAGTAATGTCACAATCCACTATTTACCAAGGATATGGTGGATGTACATTAGCATGGCATTGTGTTGGAGAAAGCTATATGCCAGATCAACCAGTACCATTTTAGAACTGTTGTTTTTGGCAAGAACAAACTCTTCCCAGCCTTGCTACATTAACTAAATGCTGTAATAAGAGATAAAACTTTTGATCAGATCTAATTAGACATGACTGGTTTGCAAACCAAGGGTTTGTTTTATTTTTTTTCTGAACTCAAATCTTCTTAGGAAACAAAGTCTTCAGACACTAGTAAAGAGGATTATGTTGATTAGGGAAAAGTTGAAAGAGAAGTTGCGGATTCTGGGAACACCAGGTTCCTGGGAGCATCTTACAAGGCAGTCGGGAGTCCATAGCTTTATTGGATTGAATTGTAAGTATTCAATAAATAGTTGTTGACAAATCCAGGATAAATCTTCTTAACCACTGACTAATGAAACCTCACATGCTACATGGCTTCTTTTTTCATTTCTGCATCAGAGAATGTCAAAACTATGGAACTCCTTCATGATAAACTCAGTAGGAGTTAGTGATAAAAGTGTTGCACTTGGGAGACATTGGATAAGTTTGGGCCACTCCCTATTTCTCAGTCCAAACTACCATGGAGGTTGGGCAAATCAATGTTGATCCAATCAAAAACTTGAATTCTGTACTGATCATTGATTCAATCCTTGAATTCAAGGACTGATGATAATTTGAAATTTTTGATTCTGAGCAATTTGATTTGGAAAAAAAATCAGCTATTGCAAATTATCAGACTGATTTGAAAAGAGACATCATGCAGTTTCATGCAACTTTTCAGTTTGATTAACAAGGCTGATCTGATCTGAAAATTCTATCATATTTCTAAACTGAAACTGCATCAACAATTAATAACATTTATTTTTTATATAAAATTTATTAATCAGGTATCAAAAATCAAAAGACTTTTAGAAACAAATAGGGTTCCTCATATTTTCATGTGCTTATGGTGTAATTACTGTCTCAGTTAATTAGCTCTACAATAGTTGATTGCATCCAGAGGGTGATGGGGAAAGACAAATACTCCAAAGACCCTCTAAGTAAATGTATGCATTTAATTTATTCGTATTACATTTTGGCTACAAAAATTAGATGACCATTGGAGGTTTCCATACCTATTGGCTGAACATCTGGTGCCATTCAGAATTTTGCAGTCCAAATCTGGCATGCCTATATTGACCAAGGAATGGGCAACCTTTGAATAGCCAAGAATGGATTGAATGCAGAAAGCAAAAATCACAGAGGGCACACAAATCATGCAAAAGACTAAGTTATGAATGTGGCTGTGGTCTGAATGCTCTCCTGTTTTATTGCTTTAATTGCTATTTTGGAATACAAGTATAAAGTATGTTATATCCATTGCAGGTTTTTTATTAGTTTTTTTGTGTTTTCCCCTCTCTGGATATTGGGATTGTCCAGCTGATTTTGGTAGCTGTCTGGAGAGGGCTTGGGATGTGGGCTGAAGAAGTGCCCCCAGAGATCAAAATGCCTTCTCCTTCTCCATTAAATAATGAAAGGAAGGTTTCCTAGGTGTCCTAAAGGTGCTTTTTTCAAGAGGCAACTGGACTTTCTTGTTTTTCTTTTGAGATGGTTTCACTTCTTACCCAAGAAGCTTTTTCAGCTCTGACTGGATGGTGGGGAATGGAAGGATTTATATTCTTTGGAGATAACTGGTCATTTGCATCCTTTTAGAGAGTCATTGAGGCCACTTGGGGGTTTATCTATGTCTTTAGGGACAAGATTCAGCAGTCCATCTGCATTTAAAAGACAAAGGCCACTCTTTGAAGATAGCAAAGTCCACATTTTGGACAGAGAGGACCGCTGGTTTGAAAGAGGGGGTCAAAGAGGCCATCTATATCAAAATTGAACAGCCCTCTCTCAACAGAGGAGGAGGGATACAACATTATCTATAACACAGTCCTTTCAGCAGTTCCAAGAAGGCTCCACACCCATTTGCAGTACTCAGGTGACCCTGAGGACACATATAAACCTCCAAGTGGCCTCAATGACTCTCTAAAAGAATCAAATGACTGGCTGTCTGCAAGGAATATAAATCCTTCCATTTCCCACCATCCAGAGCTGAAGAAGCTTCTTGGATGAGAAACAAAATGTCTTCAAAAAAACCCAAGAAGGTCCAGTAGCCTTTTGGAAAAAGCATCTTTGGGACAACCACGACTGGATGACTGAGAATCTCCATAGACAAGTTTCCTGGATGTTTGTCAGTCTTCCGGCATAAAATTAACAGCCATTCATACAAACCAGCTGCACATATTGTTCCTGTTTAAGCTAAAAAAAAATTTCTTAGCTGAAGATCCATCAAAGTGAAAAGCATTTCTTTTTCTTTGCCAGCCTCCCAAGTGGAGTTCCTAGAGAAGCAGAAACACATCTACCTTCTTGCCAATGGGCAGATCAACATTTGCAGCATTAACTCCAAGAATTTAGACTATATAGCACAAAGCATCCATGAAGCCATCTTGGTTACCACCTGTCAAAATCCCAGCCAGCTTGGCATAACGGCTGACCAAGAACCTGAGAAGAATTCTATAGATTTATCAAATTCTTCTTAAATTAAGAGTGTTCTAGTTAAATTGTATTTTAGAAACACTTGATCTGGTCAATGTATGTTTGTTTCTCAAAACTGATCATAATCATGATCTCCAGTTTCTAGATGTTGAGTCTATGTACTCAGTAATCATTAAAATGATCTGTGACATGAATCTTCATGAAGTAGAGTGCTCCTTTGGAAAGACATCAAAACCTACTTTTTCCAGTATTTAACTGCTGTTTACTTTTTGTCTGAGAAACTGCTTTCTTCTCAGGCTCATATATATGGAGTAAATGCTCTCTGACTGTCCTTCTGGTAGGACATAGTTAGCTACGTGCTAGGCTTTGTCTAACTCTACACTATATATCCTGTAAATCAATCTCCTTTCAGTAATAGATACTGCACTAATCACTGCTCAGGACAGATACCTGTTCCCAGAAATACTAATACATACACAACCTCCAACGCAAAAAAGGGCAGAAGAATCTGGAATTGAGTAATCTGGTTACAGTCACATAAAAAAAATCTACCTTCTTCTAAAGGTTGGTTGAAGGAAGTTTCCATTGGAATTCAGATTTCCCCCATAAGTTTTCTGTCAGATATAGTATGATATATGTATACAAGAGAGATAGTGGGTTTACGTTAGAACAGCATTCTCCAATCTGGTGCTTTCTAGATATTTGGGGATTACAATTCCCAAAAATATCCAAAACGGGCCTCAGTTTCCAGCTCTGAATTTTTAGCTGGAATTTCTTGACCCTTAGTCAGTTTTGGAGTTGTGATGGGTTTGTGTTTTTTTGTTTTTAGGACTTATTTGAAACTGGTTGTAATGTGTGATAGGATGGGTTAACTCAGTGGTTTCTATGGTAACTACACTGGGTTGTCTCTGATGCAGACAGAAGGTTAATCAACAAAAAGGAAACAAACAGCACAGGACTGGAATTCACTAAATCAGGAAGCATGAGATGTCCAAGGAACCGTTCATGAAAGCGATGACAATAAATGAAAAGTATTAAAGGTTCAGCTGAAAAAAGGACAATATACATGTTTTAACAATCAGGCATGGATTAATAGCTGTTGGATAGTTTATTTTTAGTTTTCAAGGAAAAGAGCTGCAAACCTTTATGGAACAAATTAGATGTGTTGCTCTAAGGAACATCCTTTCCTAAGCAGACAGTACAGAACATTCTCAAGAGAGTAGAGCAATATGCATATTTTTGCCAAACAAGTAAAGGAAAAATAGTTTGTTACATTTTTCCTTATTTATTTTAAGAGGGGGCTGGGAACCAGTAAACCAAAATGCAAAGAGACCAAGAAAAATAGGTTCTGTTATACCCTCTGCAACCAAATGGGCATCAAAACTTGTCTTCATAAATCTAAAACATTGTCAGTCCTCTGGACAAGAAAAACAACTAGATGAACTAATTCTACTTTATTGTAAGGCTACATTAACAGAACCTTGCAAGTCTGAAAGAACAAACTTCCATTAAGGTGGTCTTCCTAAGTTCTTCTGATGGTTAAGCCATTGAGGGTTCCTGCCTCTCTTCTCAGATTGCATCTCTTCCCTTCATCCCCCAAGGTCATATACAACTTCCATTACAAGTGGGTTATATTCGTGCTTGATAAGTAACTACATAAATATCATAACTTTTTAACATTTTGTTTCAGAAATGCCTTCTTTCATTCTCACTATAAGAATCAATCTTTCTGGTTGGTCAAGTTGTAAAAATTCATCCATCGTGGCTTATTTGTGAACTAACAATTTGACAAGCCAATACTTAGGACACAGGGACCTTGCCAGTAAACATTGCAATGAACTTTTTACTACTGGAGAACTGAAGAACTTCTTGGATGGGAAGTGAAGTGTTTTCAAGGAAAAAACCAAGAAAGTCCAGTTGCCGTCTGGAAAAGCACCTTTAGGACTATTGGAGACTTGCACAAAAAATATCCTGGGAGAATGCAGTTGCAAACCACTTCCACAATTTTGTGATAGGTACAAAAATTGAGTGAGACTTGAAGGCATTGGCCGTGGCACCCTATCTGGTGCTCTTGGTGGAATGACATTCCAGTTTTGCTTCCAGATGCCTTTAGAAAAACGGGGGTTTGATCCTCTAAGAAAGCTGTAAATATGAAAGCAAGCAAGATAAAAATAATAAACCCAGAAATCTTCAGAACCTGATTTGGATGCTTTCCTAGTAGGAGCCTCAATAGTTGTCATCAGTTGTGTATCTGACAATTAATTTCCTTAATGTCCTATCTTCTCTTTTCAGTAGCAGTAAAAAAAAGTTATTTTTGTAACCTTTTCTTTTGACTATTTTCCTCATTCTGAAGATAGGCAGTATCAAAATGACAGCAAATTAGATAAGATGTCTAATTTGCATACTTTATTCATCCTTCATTGAATTGAAATGCAATTAGACATAATTTGCAATTATGCCTGGAGTTGATTTTTTTATTTTTGCTTAGTACAAAAAATATAGCTTCTTCACAGCTCAACAGCAAAATTATATGAAACATAGTTGCTAAAACTTTATTACAATTGCCCTTGATAATATCCAATATGGCAAGCATATGCAGATCTTAGTGTCAGGAGACAAAAGTAAGGAAAAACAGGATTTTGCTCATTGTGTCTCCATTTTCTTTTCCCCTCCCCCTCCTCGATTAACACCATGGATATGATTGAAGGTACAGCCTCTTAAATGTTTCTGAAAATGCAGCCTTTGAAAATGCATAGGTTGTTTCAAACATTATTGCAAAAAGTGGCTCACAGGCTTAAGTATGTATCAGGGGTGAAATCCAGCAGGTTCTGACAGGTTCTGGAGAACCGGTAGCGGAAATTTTGAGTAGTTTGGAGAACTGGCAAATACCACCTCTGGCTGTTCCCATAGTAGGGTGGGAATGGAGATTTTGCAATATCCTTCCCTCAGGAGTGGGGAGGGAATGGGGATTTTGCAGTATCCTTCCCCTGCCACACCCACCAAGCCACACCATGCCTACCAAGCCACGCCCACAGAACCGGTAGTAAAAAAAATGAATTTCACCACTAGTATGTATATTCCCAATGGCTAAATACATGATTATGTTATGATTTCTTTAAAAAACCACAGTGGGCTGCTTCACTTGCAAAGATAAGCCATAAACCAACACTGTAGAGAGAATACAGAATACAGAAGTATAGAAATTGGAAGGAACCTTGGAGGTCTTGCACCCACAACCCCTGAAGGCAAGCACTGGTTAGTTGTTCTCAGAACATTTCTCCTTAGTTCTAGTTTGCTTCTCTCCTTGATTAGTTTCCATCCATTGTTGGAAACTCTTCAAGGAGAGAAGCAAACTAGAACTAAGGAGAAACCTCTGAACTGAACTGAAACTTCTATTTAACTGAAACAGAGCAGACTTCATTAAGGTTTTGCATAATGTGCGAAACCTAGAACTTAGTTGGACCAGAAGCTTCAAGATTATTGACCAAGTAGGAACTTTTAGCCTAGAAGATGATGGACAGACTGAAGAGAACATGTCTATCAGTGGTGGGTTGCCCCCGGTTTGGACCGGTTCTACAGAACCGGTAGTAAAACCGGAGGGAGGCTCTGCCCACCGATGTCATCAGAATGCTTCTCAACATGCAGAAGAAGCTTCTGTGCATGCGCAGAAGAGCTTGTGTGTGCACGAACGGCTCCGTTGCGAACTGGTAGTAAAGGTGAGTAGAACCCACCCCTGATGTCTATGTCCCTAAGCAGAAAAGGAATGGCTGAAGCAGCAGAAGGAATAACAAAGAAACTTTTGTTACTCCCCTGTAACATCTGTCATCTTAGCTGGCTGCTCATTGTGTTTCGGTAGAGAGAAACTTGATATGTCATGTAGAACAACTCTGGACTATGTTGACTCTGGGAGGAGTAATCATTTTGCAGATAGATAGACTACACAAATAACAAAGAAATTAACTCTGGAAAACATTGCTTCAATATCACACTGTCTTTTCTCCAGAAAACATTGCAGGAAAGATAAGAACCTTTGTATGGTGTCCTCATAGTGCATTTTGCAGAATCCATCACAGTCCACTGAAAATAGGGATAATTGCAAATCTAAAAGGGAAGAGCCTTTGTGTGTCCATTAAGGGATTCATTAATGCCATAACAAATTTGTTAAGTAATAGCCATTGTGTTCACAATGAGATTAATTAAGCAAAGCTACAGCTGGGTCAATGTATTCAAAAACACACTCTAAATACAGAAAGCTGCCTATCACTAGTCCTATTATTTGTATATCTAGTTCAGTTCCATCTCTTCAAAATTATAAAAAAGAGTAAAGGCTTTTTAAAGCCTAGCTCAACAGTAGTGTTACAATGGACACATCTTCAAAGTTTTCTTGATAGCAATATAGAAATAGAACCCATAGAAATGGGTTGGCATGCGTGGGAAGCCAATACTCTAATTCTGAAACAGTAGTCTCACTGAGAGATTGGCATTCTCCCCATTCATCTAGGAGGAAAAGCAGCAGCAGCTAATCCAATACAGACATCTTTCCATTCTGCTCTCTCCCAAGGGGCAATAGATTGTTTCAGGTGCTATTCACAAATGGGTGTTTTCTTTTATTTCCCTTAGTGCAGTCTTGACTTATTTGGTCTGGTCAGCACTTTTATGGCCCATCTTGGCTGACAGGGAAGTGTTGCTGCCATCAGCCTTCCCTTACCTGGGGCATTCAAATATGAAGGTGTAGGTGGTCCATCACTGGATGTTTTCAAGAAGACAATGGACACCTGTCCAGAATGGCATAGCATCTCCTGTTCGAGCAGAGGGTTGGACTAGAAGATCTACAAGGTCCCTTCCAACTCTATTATTCTATGACTTCGATGTGGGATTTATCTCCCAGGATTGCCCAACCAGAAGGACCATAGCTAAGAATTCTGGGAACCAAATTCCATACATCCAGAAAGTAGGCAACTTGGAGATGCCCCTGCAGATGCTGTGACACTGCCAGAGCTAAGTAGAATGGTGCCACTGTAAAATGAAGTCTGTGAACAGAACACTGAAATGTCTGCGTCAAATAACTGATAGATCAAAGCCAACTTACAGCATTATCTATGCTGCATAAATAATACTGAATATTTATCAAATGAATTCAATGGAATGCATGAGTCTCTCTATCCAAATTAGCACCACCAAAAATGCAAATCAAATGTGCATTTGGAAAGCTTGTGACACCCGATGGGACTGCTATTTTTCAAATTAATTTGCATCTAGTTCCTTTTCCCAGTGTTTTCAGACCAATCAATCCGAACACGTCTCCAAGTCACATTTCCTACAAAATGGAATTTGGTTTCGGTTAAATGCCTTAATGCCCAGCTAGGTGGCAGCATCTACATCACTTTATCCAATCTCAAAAAACTAAATAGAGTTTAGCGAAGTAGAGATCTGATTAATACTTGGAAACTTTTGGATATACACTGTCCCATTGTATGTGAACAAGCATTGCAGAATAACATCAGGCACCAGAGAAATCAGAAGATTTAGGCAGTTCAAAGGAGTATAAAGATTTATTGCAAGCTTAAACACTCTACAAGAATCTGACCAACTGGAGGTTAAAGGAAATGAGCGGGAGATAAGAGAGGCATTCAAAGTGGGTTGAACTTAAATCTCTTGCAGGCATGCAGGAACTCATGGCTTATGAGGTCATCTCCTACAAACATAGTGTCTTTAGCCTTCAGTTGCATCTAGTCAAACTCAGTTTATATAAGTGGGGTTCTTGGATGATAGGATACCAGAATTATAGGCTAGACTGAATAGTAAAGTGGGGACAATTCACTGTATTCAATATATTTATATGTAAACAATAAAATATATATATTTTAAAAAACATAGATGAGGGATTTGGCAAACCATTTTCCTCCTGTTGCCAAGAAAACTACATTAAGTCCCACACAATTGAGCTTGTAAGAGACATAGCTTAAATTTCTTAATGAAATACATCTGGTATTTTTGGCCTTTCTTCTTGATACTATCTTTCTGCCTTATCTCTTTTAAAAAATTTAAATGTGCAACAAATGCTGGGAAAGTAATATTCCTTCTTTTGCTCCTTCAAAATTTCTGAGTCAGTCCTTTTAACTACTTCCCAGAGGAATGAAATTAAATAAAATCTATTTGTCTCTTTCTCACAAAACCATATTTTTTCTTCTGCCTCAAAGATGTTCATAGACCCCATTTAACCTGGCCTGCAGGAGTTGAGAAGAGTTGTTGGGGATGACATTTCTACTCCTCATCATCTGATGCCTACATACATTTCTGTTCCATGTCCTGATCATTGAGATGGAATTTCACTGGAGTTAGAAGGCTTCTACATCAGCTTCTACTCTATCTTGCTCCCCATCCCCTTTATTTGTCTGTTTATTAATTTTATTTGATGCATTTCTCCCAAAGGTGCTTTTTCAAAAGGCAACTGGACCTTGTTTTTCCTTGAAGGCGTTGTGTTTCTCATTGAAGAAGTTTCTTCAGTTCAGAACTGAAGAAGCTTCTTGGATGAGAAGTGAAACGTCTTCAAGGAAGTCCAGCTGCCTTTTGAAAAAGAGCCTTTGGAACAATGAATGGTGTGGGAGTAGGAATGGATTTCCAGAGGAAAAAATTGCAGACTACAGGAAACCAGGAGCACCACTCAGGTGACCCTGGGGACACAGATAAATCTCCAAGGTCTTCAATAACCCTCTAAAAGGCTGCAAATGACCAGCTGTCTGCAAGGAATATAAATCTTTCCATTCCCCACTATCCTGTCAGAGCTGAAGAAGCTTCTTGGATGAGAAGTGAAATGTCTTCAAAAGAAAAAACAAGAAAGTCCAGTTGCCTCCTAAAAAAAATAAAAGCACCTTTGGGGCAACCATGATCTGGATGACTGAGATTCTCCATAGACATGTTGCACTTCTCTTTTCCTCTTCAAGCAGTAAGGAATTCCTACCTACAGTTATAGCAGGTATTCTAAGTATAGTTTTCTACTGAATGTACATGGAAGCCAATCTGCCTTTGCAATTAATAAAGAGTAAAAGACTCCTGACTGAACTACTGAAGTTCAAAAGATGGCTCCTTCTTCCTGATTGAAGACAATCTTTCCACAATCCTATTCTCTCCAGGAGTATTAATTTTGCCAAGACAGCCATCTCCAAGCCAACGTATATAGAGGGTCTTCTTCTGGATCTTCCATTGTTAAAAAAAGGACACCAAGAACTTGTTTGCAGGTGATGGTTGAAGATAGCTTCTAGGCATACATCTAGCCCCATCACTATTGCATAGAAATATAATAAACTCTTTGTTCCCATCTAGTGGTCATAATAATATGGAGGGTTTCTTTTTAAACCTTCCTTGCCCTCATACTGATGCAACCTGCTAGCCTTGTTCCAAGACATCACTTTGATCCACCAGTTCTGCTATTTGTCACTGAGAGTGACTTTTGCACAGAAGCCCTGGGCACCCAAACAGATCTGCTCCCCCCAATGTAGCCACGAGCTCTTTAAGTGATGACTAATGCTGGTATAAGGAGTCCCATCTGCGAAGTGCCCCTTTGACCCCAGCGAGCTCTCCTTATGGTTCTCCCTGCGGCTCTCAGCCATCTCCTAGATAAAATCCCATTAAGAGGTAAAAATTTGTTCTACTGTTTCACAGCAGGAAAGCCAGGATGTTAATAACTGAGCACAAATTGACAGTCATTATTGTCCCCAACAGCAGGTGGGTAGAAAATCATTAAGATTTTGTGAATCTTCCTTCCTGGACATAGCATTCCATCAGAACTGAAAAGTATATTCAGTTTGCAAAATTTCATAAGCTCAAACAATCAGATTTCGGTAACCCTTCTTCTATTACAAAAGGAAGAAACAAAGTCCAAGGCTATAAGTATGGTGGAGCAACTAAGTAACCCATTTTCTTCTTCTGATTGCTTTCCATTTAAAATTAGCTTTACAATCTAGCTTTGTGCCTTTTGAGAAAGGAAACAAATGAAAGGGGAAGGATCAAGCAATATTGAATCTGCCTTTTCTTATTATATAGACGTTTCTGCACTGGAACTCACATGCTTGGAGGCAGCTTCAAGTTCAAAAGAAATACAGTTTGGAGGGAAAAAAACTTATTTTCAATACATGTAGCCCTTGATTGAGCCTGGAATTACAATCGTAAGTCAAGTGGGTTATCACATGACCAATCCAATTTTCTGATTTTGTGTGTGTTGGTTTTTAAGCAAATGCTGCAGTCATTAATTAATACCACAGTCATTAAGCAAACCTATTGTCAGCAATGGGTGTTTTTTCCCTAAAATCAAAGGTAAACATGAATGTTGGGACAAATAATAATAATAATAATAATAATAATAATAATAATAATAATAATAATTATTTATGGTCATGTGACCACAGGAATTGAAAACAACCATAAATGCAGGGCGGTTACTCAGCACCCAAAATGCAATCCTATGAGAGTTTGAAGTTGGAACTTCAAATCCGAGCCATTCAAGTACCTTTTTTTGAGCATCTCATAACTTCAAACATTTGCTAAGTGACTGGTTGTTAAATGAGGACAACTTGTATGCATCTGAGATAAAATAACTACTGCTAAATAGCTATGGGGGTTACAAAACTATTTAGCCTTTTGTTTGTTTGATGCTGATGGCGTATCTAAAGCAACTTTCATAAAATAAGATATGGTTGTAACTGAGAGGTCTAGTAGATACTGTTCATGTCCCAAGAAAGTCCCAAATTCAATACTGGCATCTCCAAATGAAGAATTTAAGTCCCAGCCAACTTTAATTCTGAAACTAATCAGAATTAGACCTTGATTAGTACTTTGGTGGGAGGATTACAAGGATTAATTACAATTATTAGATGGACTCTGGGGAAAAAAAACCAACAGTAAAGCACTTCTTAGAAAGTAGCATCTCCATCTGCATGTAGTCACATGAACCAATCTTTCCAAACATGGCCACCCAACAAATGTTTTGGACCACAATTTTCATCTTCTCCAAAATACCTGAAGGCAGTACAAGAAGCAATGGATGAAAATTAATCAAAGAACCAACCTAGAAATAAGGAGAAATCTGAGCAATCTGTTCAGGGTTGAAAAAGCCACCCTTTTGAAATTCAACTTTCAAATGGACAGTAAGTTGTGCATTTCACTTCTTAATCACTTTCAAGAACTATTAATTTTTTCTAAGTCCAGCTAAAAGTTTAAAAAAGGCTCTGTTTAGCCACAGCTTCCTACACCTTTTTGAAGACTTGCATCATTTTAGGGATTTTTGTGTGTGTGTGTTTAATAACAAGGAAGAAGGTTGCTAAGGCAAGCCAAATAAGGAAGTGTGGAGCAAAAAAAAAAAAGCTGACAGAGAAACATAAAGACTGAAGTCTGTGATTTTAGTTTATTATTGTAGTAATTTGTAATTTGGTCTTCTTTGCTGTGGATGGCTAAAATTTTCTGATCCTGATCAAAAGAGGAAGTCAAGATGATGGAGCAAAGTGTTAGAGACATATTTGAAAGGTCTATAAATAAAACCCACCAATTTGTTGACCAGCTTTGCACCAAGGATGATAAAAAATCCTCTTAATTTACTTTTGAGATGCAAATATGTGGAGAATGTTACCAAACTACCAAGGCAACTTCACAAGTAGCTGAAAATGCAGAGGAGTTCATTGAAATTTTGGAAAAACCTGATATTAATTTTCACTATTATGGTTTAAATATAAACTCTCAACACAACTGAAAGAAGAGCGGTGAGAAAAAACACAAATGTGGGACCTTTTCTTTAAGGATGGTAACAAGGTTGATGATTTTGTGATAAAAAGGGGGGCTTATAACTACTTGATAAAACTTCCAGAGAAGAAAAAGATTTTACTTCATGAAGACGTGCTGGAAGGAGTGACTTAAACTCAGTGAGTTAACTGGAATTAGAATGGATCTTTCTTTATTTGATATTTTTAACTGAAAGAAAATTTTAATCTTATATATAATTTAAGTTATGTTTGTGTGTGTGTGTGTATCCTTAAGTATTTCTTAAAGTAGGCAGATGTTATCGAAAATGTATTTGAGAGTACCTGTATTAAGAGAAAGTTAAAGAAAATGATGTACCATTTTAAAGAAAAATGTTGGGTGTTAAAAAAGATGTTTATAAAAGAAAAAAAATTCTATAAGGGTAGTTTGAAGGAATGGGTCTAAATTTAATATTGAAGTTTAAAGCTTGTATGTTAAGAAGTAGAAAAAAAAGATGCATTAGTAAGTTTTGACTTCAAAAAAAGTGTTTAAAAACATTTAGCACTTCAAAAAAGGGGAAAAACAGTGATTTTTTTCAGTAAGGTCAATGAATTTGAAAAAATACAATGAATCTTGTTAAAAATGATAACAGTTCACAAAGATTATTAGGTGCAAATAGAAATACATACTATTTTCGTAGCAAGGAAGCTAAAGCAAGAATGGCTAAATTGATTATTTTATTCAAAGAGGAAAATATATTTTTATTTGGATATCACTTCTTGATTTTGTGTTTGTGATGAAAAAAAAAGAACTTTGACTTTGGTTTTGTTGATCAGAAAGATTTGTCATTATAAAAATGGCTAGTTATGTATTAATGTGTGTAAAAGCTTGGAGTGTTTTTATCTTGTACTGTGCTAAGAAGAGTCTGAAGTCAATGTTGTTCTTTTTGCTTCCCCCCCCCCCCGCCTTGTATTTCATACCCCCTTTTCCCCATTCCTCCCCCCCTTAATTTCCTATTTATTAAACAAACAAAAAATTTGAGAGGAAAGAAAACCAAATAAACAAACTCCTTAGGTACCGGAATAATAATAATAATAATAATAATAATAATAATAATAATAATAATAACCCGTATCAACCATTAGCACCAGTCAATGGTATTTGTGATGCATTTTTGAATGTTCAGTTGACCGAGTTTCATGTTTAATGAATAAAGTTGTTAATAATAATAATAATAATAATAATAATAATAATAATAATAATGGACTGTGTCTGAACTGGAAAACCTGGACTTGAAAATGCATAAACCTTTGAATATGTACCACGCTTTACATCCACAAAGTGAGACCAATAGGTTGTACCTGCCAAGAAGAATAGGGGGCAGAGGGCTATTGCAAATCCATCAAACTGTAGAAGAAGAAAAACCAAATTTGAATGATTATGTGAACCAAAGCACAGAAAGATTGCTGCAGGCTGTGAAGACAGAGAACATAGAACATAGAACATAAAAACAATAGAAACAAAAGCAGAATATAAAGAAAAATAATTAGATGACAGATTAAATGGATGGAAAACCAAAGCTCTGCATGGACAGCACTTGAAAAACATTGAAGGAAAATGTGATGATAACTTGACATGGGCATGGCTTAAGAGAGGAACCACCAAGAAAGAAATGGAAGATTTAATACTTGCTGCATAAGAACAAGCACTACAAACTAATGCCATGAAAGCGAAGATACAAAAATCCACTGACAATCCAAACTGCCGACTTTGCGACAACAAAGTTGAAATTGTTTCATATTTAATATGTGACTGCAGAAAAGTCACGCAAACTGATTACGAAGCTAGACATGATAGAGTTGCTAAATTTCTATCTGCTGTTTCATTCTTCCCTTAGAAATAGCTACAGACTTAAATAAGAACTAGAACACATCAGAAGTAAATCAGGAAATCACAAACCATGCATCCCCATTTTTACGTGACATGAAATTACAACTATCCACAGTTTAATTGCAGAATTAAATGGTGGTTTACTATCCTAAAAGAAGGCCAACTTTTCCATTCACAGATCCCACCAATCCAAACCAAACCAATCACATTAAGATTTGGTGAAGTATTTGAACTGACTACTGTATACAGAGTGGTTTCTTGTAGCACATATGTGTGCTATATGTGTGCTATTCCCACATGCAAGTCCTTTTTGCTAGCATGAATATTCAACTGCTACTTGAAAATGGTAGCACAGTCCATTGGGATGAAGAAGGAAGGATGCATTTTTAATAACAGATACCATGCTGAAGAACTTTGCAGGAAAAGGAGGGGGGAGGGATTAACAAAAATGGGCCACTTCATTGAACTATTCCCAATAAAGAGCATCTCTCAAGCACTTGGCACACATGAAAGGTCTCGGGAAACATTTTGCTTAAATTAAATGCACCAGCAGCCTTGACAGCTATTTCAACACATGGGAGAATTCAGAGTCTTCATCCTTGGTCCACTGAGTACAAAGTCAAGGTTAAGAAAAACCAGAGTGATAAACACAAATGTCAACAGTTCTTCCAGTCTTGTTTTGCTTTCCTGCAGCCAAAGTCCACTGAAGCAATTATTGAGGAAAAGTAATGTATCATTATGAGATTCCACTGAGGTTCATGGTCCTCAGACTACTCTTGTATCTATGTATCACTTACAACGAGCATCTGTTTAGAACAGAAGTACTACTTGTCTGGAAAAATATGTCTGAAAACCAGATGGCAGCCTCACTAAAAGATGAAGAATAATCTAAACCTAATGAATACATATCTACTTC
This sequence comes from Ptyas mucosa, assembly GCA_012654045.1. Taxonomy (NCBI): domain Eukaryota; kingdom Metazoa; phylum Chordata; class Lepidosauria; order Squamata; family Colubridae; genus Ptyas; species Ptyas mucosa. The sequence continues at coordinate 2,599,888 of WNWU01000058.1, read as the reverse complement.
AGAATTAGAACTGAGAGGGATGCATTTGGCAGTTTTTTAAAATTATTATTTGACTCTTGAAATACTGGAAATGATTTTCTGTAATCATCTTCTAGTGGTGGAGTTCCCTTGGCCATTTCCAAAAGAGCAATTTCCACAAGTTTTGTAGCAAAACATCTTGTGGCACATTAAAGAACAACTCCTCATTAACCTTTTGTGACTCACAACCTGCTTTATCAGATGTAGGGCGCAAGTCCTTAGAAAGAAAGATATGCACACACAATGATGCACTTTTGTTAATGCTCACACTCAGTAATCGTACTCTCTCCTTCTCTGTTTCAATTCACTCATCTTTGTTCCTGCTTTCTTTACAACAACATCTGCTTGAACATCAGTGTTCTACCTTAAAGACTTTCATGGAAAGGATTGGTTCCATGCTTCTAAGCATGACTAAGTCCCAATTTAATCCCATTAGGCATGTTCACTTGTAATTCCATGCAACAGTCAGCTCCAATCCATCAGAGTTTATTTACACTAAATGTGTTTATCTTTCAGCTGCCACAAGGCTAGCTTTGTCCTATTGTTTCATTTACCACAATTTGTGTGTGGGGGGGGAAGAATCACCATAGCTAAATAAGCCATGCTCTACAAATCCCAAATGCTGTGTTTCCTTAACCAATGAAAAACAAGCATATTGTGGCTTACTGAAGAGTCCAAAATTGTAATCCAATGTTTAACATTGTGCTGAAAAGGTGGATAGGGTGCACTGAAAACAAAATAGGACAAACATTAACTGAAAAAATTGATTAATTAGCAAATTCTTGCAACTAGACACTGTTCAGACAATAAGGTAAATGATAAACCTTGTCAGACAAAACACAACTTGTGAGTATATATAACTTTTGCATACAAGTAAATAGTATTATGGTTTAACATGATGGTCAGGTTAATGTGTTATATTTATGAGAATAGATGGGTGCCCACAATATGTAGCACCACATGCTACATACCTACTGTATGCATGTATTAAGTCATTCCTTTCAAGGCCAACATCATTAAGCAAGTGTAAAAAAGGATAAGAAATAGTGAGCCTGGAAATTAAAGAATGAGATAGGAAATGGGGAAAAAAGCATGGCTGAAACAAGTTACCCCAACACCATTCACTATCCTTCTTTACCGCTTTCTCTCCTTCCAAACCATTGTTTCTTTTGTCATGTCCACAAACTGCTTTATACATTCACTTTGGTTCTTCAAAATGTCTCGTCTCTCTTTTCCAGGATTTCATAAACTCCATCCAATCACAATTTCCTAACCTTGGTGTCAACTCATTTCTTTTTCTTCCTTCATATACCTGTTTTGTCATTCACTTCTCATTCTCCCTAGATAGTCAAACCATCTCAATGCATTTCCCCCCAAAGAATGATCTCTTAAGATCTCACTTGATCCCCAGACTTAAAATACACCAAGGACACGGCTACAATATTAAGATTGCAGAAATATTACCAACCAATAGATGGCAGCAAAGATTTGATGTTTCCTCTCTGCCTTTCTGGTCCTCTCCTGGTTATCCAGAGTTTTGCACCTCAGATATGGTTGCCCTAAATAAGAATGGTGAGCAAAACCAGGCTAAACAAAAATAAAAAAATATTCTTTCATGCACAGAGAAAAAAATAATGTATGAATAGGCTGCAGTTTGCAGGGCCATAACTAATGAGTTATATTATTATAACTCATTTCAGGTCTCTATTATTTTTGTTGCAACAAGTTAACACAATTCTGCTGGAAATAAGTTAAAACAAGAGTAGCCAGCAGAGGGTAGTAGCAAGCTGAAAGCTATCCTAGAACTTCAGCTACTAAGCTGAAATGTACACAGTTGGAAAATAATATCTCAGGATGCAACGTGCATGTTCTCGCTCTCTTCCTCATATGCACACCTTCTGTTACTTCCATCCTTTGCTCGTGGCATCCTCAGTTTGCTTCCCATCCTGAATTATTATACAGGTCAGTGAACATCTCATTAATATTTATATGTTGATCAGCTTGTTAGCCAAGTACTAAGTAAAAGGGAATCTGTCTCAAAGTGTGGTGAAGATTTTAAATCAGCTTTTGCAGGAGAATATCTCTTCTTTTAGCATTTTGTTCACAAAAGAATAAATTTCTGAAACATGATCCAGAAACTGCATTATTTCAAAAAAGAGAGAAGAAAAGGGGGAGAAGGATCATAAGCTAAAAGCAAGATTTTTTGCTAGCATTCTGTTTTTTAAGCTATTGGAACATTTTTAGGAGTTTTGCCTGGCAAAAAGGGAATCTCAATTAAAACAGTATGACATACTTTTGAGTAAAAGAACTTCAGCCTTTATTGCAAATATATTTACTTAGAATTTAATTTATTGAGCTCAGGGAAGGTATCTTCTATGTATTCTTGGTAAGGCTTAAGCTTCAAAAGTGCTAATTCTTAATAGCCACACCATTCCAGTCACTTTTATATTTTATAGGATTTATATTCAGGAAAGAAATCCATGTCATTTGTCAGGGAAAAAACATATTATCTTTCAGTGATAGCTCACATGTGTAATTAACATTTTTGTAGGTTCTTTCAATCACCTTCTTCCTGAAATTCTCTGCTAAGGTTGAAATCCTATTTTATAAAATAAGCCAAAACTTACAGATACATTTCATACATTCATATGACCCCATATGTATTTTGAATGTTTTGAACATTGCATGATTAAGTGATATCTGTTCCCCTTACCTAGGTAAACAAAAGATTTCAAAACAACCCTAGAAAAGAGATGCTTACATGTACAGTGTATTGTTAGACAATTTTAGATGGTCAACTTCAGTGAACTTAAAATGGACATTAAGATGACAATATGTTTTATTTCATTAATGACTGACAAAGGGGATCATTCAATTCAGCAGTCTTCCCATTCATTCTGTGGTGTGGATCTTTGACTGCAGATCCCATGGTAACTAACCCACAAATTGTTCTGAATCTTAACCAACTCCCAAAATTCCCCAGCTACCATAATTGGAATTCTGGGAGTTGAAGTCCATGCAGCTTAAAGTTGCTAAGATTGAAAAATACTACTTTTTTAAATTGGAAAGTCATAAGAACATTTCTGAATGCAGAAGGAATAATAAAACTGTAGTATATTAATCTACTTTAGATATAATGTTTAATTTAAATATCCTAAACCCTACATTTTGGAAAGAAAACTCCAGCAGATCATTCAAAGAGAAAAATTCAATCTTCAATCTAAAATACTTGGTCAGCCTTAAGCAGTTGCTGTCAGGCAAAATGAGATGTTCATAAGTTCGTCATCATTATCTCTATATTTCCTAGAGTCTGAGCAGATGGAAGAATTTCATAAAGAAAGAAATGCAGTATAATTTTACTTTATTTTTCCATACCCAGCTCCTATGTCTAATTACATTTCTTTATGTGGATTTCCTGTCACTGAAACAGACTTGAACAGGAACAAAAAATTGATTTTAGGAAAAGGAACTTGATGGCTCTGCCAAAGTTCTTCAGACATTTGTGCTTGGATGAAACAAAATTAACAAAAATCAAAAGCAGAGCTGAGAACCAACCATTATAGAACACCTAGTATCTCCTTTAAATACTGTAATTGGATGCCCCTGTAAATAGAAGCTGGATTCATTCATCTCCTTTTCCTTCTTGCCCTCCCTAGCTGGTATCTTCCATATATGGAATAGAATAGAATGGAATGGAATGGAATGGAATGGAATGGAGTGGAGTGGAGTGGAGTGGAGTGGAGTGGAGTGGAGTGGAATGGAATGGAATGGAATGGAATGGAATGGAATGGAATGGAAT
>WNWU01000058.1:2537583-2595119 GCA_012654045.1 Ptyas mucosa | reverse complement strand
AGACAGACAGACAGACAGACAGACAGACAGACAGACAGACAGACAGACAGACAGATGATAGAGTGAGTAAAGAAATCCCTGTGAATTTTACTCCGCTAGTCTTTGCAGGGTAAAGGGGCAGAGCTCATTTCTGTTTCAAGGCCATTGAGCCTGTGCTGTTTGAAGACATTTTCATGGTCATGTGGCCAGCGCTGTTACCTTCCCAGCAGTGATGCCTATTTCTCTACTTGCATTTGCATGCTTTCAAACTGCTAGGTTGGCAGGAGTGTGGCGAGGACTGAAGCTCACCCCATTGCGTGGCACTTGGGTATTGAACCTGGACTGCCAGCTTTCCAGCCAACAAACTCAGTATCTTAACAAATGAGCCACCATGCCACCCTTATTTATTTGTATCCTACCTTCATTATTTTTTACAAATGACTCAAGACAGTGAACCAGAGGTGAAATGCTCCCGGTTCATACTGGATTGCCTGATCCGGTAGCGATGGCAGCGGGTGGTTCGGAGAATCGGTAGCAAAAATCCTGCCCCCCACCCACCATGCTCAGCTGAGTCACAAAATCATCAGAGGCTTTTTTTTTTTTACTTTTAAAAGCATTTTTTCTACAACCTCTTCCAATGAAAAAATGCTTTTAAAAGTAAAAAAAAAAGCCTCTGATGATCATGCGGCTCAGCTGGGATCCTCAGAGGCTTTTCAAAGCATTTTTTCCTGCAACCTCTTGGCCGAAGAGGTGGTAAAAAGAATGCTTTGAAAAGTCTCTGACGATCCCACCTGAGTTGCCTGATCATCAGTGAGGCTTTTCAAAGCATTAGAAAAATGAATGAATTTATTTATTGATTAGCCCTTGGGCCATATCAAGTATAGAGTTTCAGAAACAAATCATTACAAAAGTTTGGTAAAACAAATTAAATGAAATTGGAATAACTCATGATTAAAATGCAATTAGAATAAAATACGATCTAAAATGAAATCGGAATAAAATACAATCATTTAAAATACTATTTAAATATGATTAAAATTATATTATAATGTCACCCCTGCATCTACCCAATCAGTGTTAAAACTACTATTAAAATTACATTGTTAGATCAAATGGTCTTTCCTACAATCTACTGCATTCTGCTGTACCAACTTTGTCCTTTTTTCCATCAACTTTGCTGCAAATTTAGCAATCCATTTTACCAACTGCGAGTTAGAACCTAACAAACAATGTCGCAAAAAGTGCTCTTTAGACTTAGGGGTGCTGGTATAAAAGATCCTGCCCAGTTGATGTTCCCTCAGGTCTGAGTATAGGGGGCAATCAAAAATTACATGGGACATTGTTTCAACTTCCTCCATCCCACATAAACAGACTCTTTCTCTAAGAGGAATACCCTTATACCTACCCCAAAGCATGTTTGTTTGAAGTTGGTCTAACATCAATTTGGTAAAAAATCTCCTTAAGACGGGAAATAAAGGCACAGCTAAATATTTTTCTATTTTAAAAATTTGTTTATTGGCTGATAACCAGGGGCAAACTTTTACTGCTGTCACCTGTGCAATATCCGATTGGGCACTTATGTCCTTAAATCTCTGTGCAATCCAGTTTCGGATCTGCCTGTAATCGTACTGCTGCCAATTTAAAGGAATACCAGAGCTAGATACCTGCTTCAAAACTCTTGATAACCAGTTATTTTTATTACTTGAGATAATCTGCTCCATTAGCGCTGATTTTGGTAACCTCCCTTCCTCCATCTTGATTATTCTTAACCAATAATAAACAGTCTTCAACGAAGCCCTAGTGCCAATTGCATGGACTCCTGTTTCTGCCCTTACTACACATGCTGGGATTCTAGGGGACACTGCCAAAATTCTCCTCAGGAACTTATTTTGAGGAGTTTCCAGCCCAGGCAACTTAACTGACCCCCATATTTCTGCCCCATAGGTAAGTACTGGTTCGATTTTCACCTGGAAGACCTTTAGCACTGGGATTAATGAGGATGGAGTTTTCTCTAAAATAAGTTTGTTTAATTGAGCCATCCGAGCCATGGCCTTCCGAGCTCCGGCTTTTACCTGCTTATTCCATTTGCCATTTGCCTGAAATACTAGCCCTAAATAGGTAAATGACTGAACTTGTTCTATTCTTCTGTCATTTAAAACCCATCTCCTCATATTTTGTTGCCTGCTAAATATCATTACCTTTGATTTCTCTATGTTAATTGTAAGGCGATTTTTTATACAATATGCTGCCAACCTCCCGAGTGACCTTTGTAGCCCCACCTGTGAGGCCGACAGCAAAATTATATCATCGGCATATAACAAGCAATTGACCTGTCTTGTTCCTATACTAGGCCCATGGAGTGATGTATCTTCTAAACATTTTGGAAGGTCATTTAAATATAAGTTGAAAAGTGTTGGGGCTAAGATGCAACCTTGTCTGACGCCCTTCTTCATTGGGATTGCATTTGTTACCAATCCTGACCTATTCACTCGAACTCTTACTTGGGTTTCTGTGTATAACAATCGAATTAGATATAACAATTTATTTTCAATTCCCATGGCCTCTAATTTATCCCATAAAATTTGTCTATCAATTGTATTGAAAGCTGCCTTCAAATCTATGAATGCCACATGCAGTGGTTTTTTCCAAAACTTAAACTTTGTTATTAGATGGTTATTTTAAAAGTAAAAAAAAAAGCCTCTGATGATCGCGCAGCTCAGCTGGGATCCTCAGATGCTTTTCAAAGCATTTTTTTCTGCAACCTCTTGGCCGAAGAGGTGGTAAAAAAAAATGCTTTGAAAAGTCTCTGACGATCCCAGCTCAGTTGCCTGATCGTCAGAGGCTTTTCAAAGCATTAGAAAAAATGTTTTGAAAAGTTAAAAAAAAAAAAAGTTGGCCATGCCCACCCAGTCACATTACACCCCCCCACCAAGCCACGCCCACAGAATCAGTAGTAACACATTTTACATTTCACCCCTGCGGTGAATATATCCAATACACCTTCCTAACTTATCTTCCTTTCTCTTGTTTTTAGAAAAGCATTTTATTTATTTATTTCTGAATATTTCATGCCACCATCATTTTGCCACACAGCTCTGTAAGCTCTGATCAGCGCAGTTCGGGGCCTGGTATGTTGCTAACATATTTTTCAGTTTCTCAGTCTTTAGGGAAAGCTGTTTACCAACTCCCTGTCATTCTATGCCTCTCCCTCCCTTTTTTTCTTCTTCTTTTTAAATTGCTGTTTTCAGGCACCCCTGCAGCAAAACCCTTCCCTTGAAAAAGTAAACAAGGAGGTTGTGATCTTGAGATGAAAGAGTAAAGTTACAGAGGATCTACAGAAGCAACTCAGAGGAAAATGGGGGAAGGCATCAAAAGGCAGGGACGCCTAATGAGCTGAAAGGACTCAAACTCATGGCGTTTGAAAGCATTTCCTCTCAATCCCGCAGTGGCGGCTTCAAAAACAAGTCCTTCAAAAGATGGCCCATGAATATGGAAGTGCATCAGAACAGAAGGAACTTTCTGAAATATAGATAACTGAACCAGGTTAAATCCAGTATTTAATATATATTTTGTTTTTCCTATCTGATTGGTGTGAAACAGTGCTAAAGCTACTCCACTATCCAAGTTGAACATGACTTTGGGTGGCTTTTAGGACACATCTGTATAATATTCTGGGCAACAGTAGAAAAGTGGACTGCTGTTTCCTTCTCCTGGAATATTTTTCTTTCAATGTGTCAGTGTGGTCTACAGCCCATTCATATCCGAAGCAGAACCTATCCTGCTTAGCTTTTGATCCCCAAGAAGATCAACTACTTGCTGAGACAATGTGAGATGGAACTCAAAGTGAAAGTTATCTATTCTACTTACAGTTAAATCCTTCTATTGTGGTTGACTCATGGAAGCCACCAGCCATTGGAATACTGGCTTTTTTAATGGCAGCAGCCCTGAGGTAGCATTAAGGAACAGCTCCAATTTCAGCTCCCAGTTTACTAGTGTGCAGCTGATCCAGTCTTTCAAACCTCTGATCATCCCCTGCTACACCTTGGTGGTGCTTGTTGGCATCTTTGGCAACTATCTTCTTCTTTATGTCATCTGCAAGATCAAGAAAATGCACAATGTCACCAACTTCTTCATTGGAAACCTGGCCTTCTCAGATATGTTGATGTGTGCAACCTGCATCCCCTTTACCCTGGCATATGCTTTCAACCCCCAGGGGTGGATCTTTGGGAAGTTCCTGTGCTACTTTGTGTTCCTGATGCAGCCCATGACTGTCTATGTCTCTGTTTTCACACTTACTGCCATTGCTGTGGACAGGTAAACAAATGTTTCCTATTAATCAAGAATCTAATGCAGCGTTTCTCAACCTTGGCAAGCTGGAAGATGTGTGGATGTCAATTCCTAAAATTTAGGAAGTTGAAGTTCACACCTCTTCAAGTTGCCAAGGTTGAGAAACTCTAGTCTAAAGAGAGATTTGGTTCACACACCTCTTGCTAAACTGTCATATTTGGCATGTTAATCAGAGAATTAGGTTCATTTGACCTGTGTGCATTGCCCTTATTTGGTTTTGGCCTAGTGTGTTGTGTGAGACTAAATATTGGAGTTTATTTGGGAAACCAAATTTAGATAAATTATGCCTTATCACAATGTGATAAGATTTTGTGTTAAGATTTGTGTTAAGAGGAAGCCCTGTAGCTCAATGGTGAAACACATGGTTGACAAAAGAGAAGACCTCTTATTCCATCATTGATGCAATTCATCTTAAGGGGATGTAGCTGGGATGTTTCCATTACCCTTAAGGATTGAAGCTCTCCAGGAAGTGGATCAAGAGTTTCTCACTCTTCACAAATCTACTCACAAATTGTGAGGATTGATTCTGGGACTCTCTGCCCGCCAAGCATATATTTACCATTAGGTTTTGGTTCTTTCCTTAGGACAATATGATAGGTCAATGTTCTTTATTATGTTCTATAAATGTCCTACTGTTTTCATTTCATTTCTGCTGGGAAGGAACTTATTATAGTTGGAGATTAAACTGGTTCTTCCTCCTTGTATTTCCAGCAGAGATTTAAAAACAGAGCATTTACTGGTTGATCATCATTATCCTGTTGTTTGCTTTTTTTCTAACTTGTGGCCAACTGGTTTGGTAAATAAGTTAATTTTTACACCTTTTCTCCTCCATGGGTGGGCTGAATGAATGACTATGACCAGAGAATTAGGTTCATTTGCTCTGCTTATCCTTTTCACAGCCTGGTCCAAGAAGGATCACAGAGACAGTTGGTTTCTCACTGCAATGGGAATTGTTCCTGTCCTTCAATTAATAATGTGGTATCTTATTATTTGCCACAGAGAAAAAAAATCTGTGCCATGGTCACCAAATGCAGCTGTTGCCTTTGGAAAGCCAGACAAATGTAGAAACTGTTTGGAATTGGGAGTGGGTGATAGAACATTTCCATAGCAACATAGTCCTAATAAAGGTTGAGGATGCAACTTGTACTCCGCACTTTCTGCCAATACATTGAACAACATATCCAAGAGGAGATGGACACATTCCAAAAAGTAGATAAGACCAAGACAAAAAATGGATGTTTACGGGACTAAATAAATAACTAAAATATAACATAATAATTGCATATCTGGAAGCCACAATTCTAGGGCAATCTTTGAAGCCTTCTGGAGAGTCTCTGTTCGGGCTTTTAGAGGGTTCATGGTACCCTGAGCCAAGTTGCGAACAATATTTATTGAAAACAATGGGCCAGATTGTATAAGAGATCTAATGATATCTATAGCCCCTCTAGTGAAAGAAAATAAGGACCAGCTCTTCAACCTTTCCAGGCTAATGTGTTTGTAATGTCCATAACAGGACAAAACTAGATTACATCTGATTCTTGGCCATGTATTCCCCTGGATTTAATCCCGGTGCCAATATATGCACCATATTCCACTCATGTTGGCCTTTGTAAATGGCACACGTGGTGGCTCAGTGAAACAGTAGATAAGAGAGAAAAGAAAAGGAACATCTTTCACATGGACCAAACAGCAAATCTGGGTGGGTGCATTGGGTAATCTCAGGCCAGGGATAACGAATGCCTCTCTACCATACAAGATCAGAGTTGACTCAAAACAAAACAATGCTAATTACAGGTGTGATATTGCTGGCATGTGGAAGCAATAGCAAGTTTCTGTTGTCTGAGGCCATTCTTTATTTAATATCATTTATTAGGACTGTCACAAACTGCAGGGGCTCAGATGCTAATGCAATGAAGTCTCCAGAGAGGATGGGAAAGGAATTTCAGCCCTGCCTATGTTGAATAATTTAAAAAATAGAAATAGGTTCATTAAGCATATCGAAGACCAATACAGGTAGTCCTCGACTTACAACAGTTCATTTAGTGACCGTTTGAAGTTACAACAGCTACAAAAGGGACTTATGACCATGTTTCGTATTTATGACCGTTGCAGCATCCCTAGGGTCATGTGATTTACATTCGGATGCTTGACAACTGACTCAAATTTATGATGATTGCAGTGTCCCAGAGTCACATGATCCCCTTTTGCTACCTTCTGACCAGCAAAGTCAATGGGGAAACCAGATTCATTTAACCCAAAGGTGCTTTTTAAGAGGCAACTGGACTTTCTGGGTTTTTCTTTGAGGACGTTTCACTTCTTGTCTTCAAAGAAAAACCAAAAAGTCCAATTGCCTCTTAAAAAACACTTTTGGGACAGCCATGACCTAGATGACTGAGAACCTCCATAGACAGATTCACTTAACAACCATGTTACTAATTTAGCAACTGCAGTGATTCACTTAACAAATGTGGCAAAAAAATCTTTGGCAGTTTCCTCCCTAACCAAAGGTGGTGGTACAATTTGGAAGGCTTCAAAATTTCAAAGAAGAAGCTACCTTTTCTTAGCTTAAGGTAGACTTATACTATTTTTTATTATCTTTTTAATTTTCTTTTCCTTCAGAGAACTCAAGACTGTAGAAGAACTGCCCACATGCTCCATTCCATATTCATCAAAAAAGAAGAACTGCCCACATGCTCCATAAACAGCTGTGGTTTGACTGCTCTTCATACGGAGAAGCTTCTTCAGTAGAGGCCCTACAGGGAGTAAAGGGGAAAATGTTGCTATATTGGTCACTGCCCATAAAGAAACTCCTCCATAACCAAATGTTTTCCCAGTAGTTGTGGAGGATTATCTTTTGCAGTGTTCCCTCCATTCTCAATGAGAGTTTTTCCATGGAGAACAGGTTCATAATTCAATATCAGAATGCAGACAGTGATCATTCCTGATTGATAGTTCCCATTCTCAAATTAGTTGTTGAGTGCAGCACAGCTTTGCAGGGATGAGATGAACCAAACACAATTTATGAAAATAATTCTTTGTTGCTTTTGAAATGGTAGGGTACTTCAGTGAACATTCTGAATTTCTATTGATCATTTTTCAAAGCGGCAACTGATGACATTGGTTAGTAGGATATACATAAATTTTGGCAAACCTGGATTTTTGGTGATGTGTTTTCTCTGATCAGTGACTATCTTGTAGAGAAGGAAGCAAATCTTCATTTAGCAAAGTCTCCCATGACGGAAATAGGCTTACATTACTCTGGGCTGTACAGATATGAGTGTTTTTCCCTTTATTTTTGTATTGTACAAAGGCAACCTCAAAATATACAATACCTGTTAAACTTTGTAGAGGCCATTACACAGGTTAGAAACTGGCAAGTGGCAGCAACTCTCATGCCAATATCAGCTCCTACCAACAGCTCAGCAGTGGGAAATAGCCTTTGTCTCAGAAAATCAAACTTTAGAAAGATTTGGCATATATTTTTAAATCAGAGATAGAGAAGAGCTTTGGTTTATTGGCAGGCGTTGAGAGAGACCAAGAAGAACCTGTTGTGTATGGTATTAATTGACCACCTGAAAAGAAAGAAAAAAGCCTCTCTGATTCATTCTTCCCCAATATAGATTATCCCCATTATTTTATTCTGTGATGAGGTTGCAGATGGGATAATTGCAATGGCCAAGGATCGTTCAGGGATGTGTTTTACCTTAGGACATTCTCCTCTTATTTAATTAAACCCAACAGCTATAGTATGTAAATTAAATCAAAGCAAGGAGTAGGGAAGAAAAGAATGCTGGACTAAATCCACATCAAGCACCTTAAAGGTTTTGCCAGATTCTGTGCTCCAGTCTGAAATTTCAATCTATTCAGAATAGAGCTGGAAGGGACCTTCGAGGTCTTCTAGTCCAATCCCCTGCTCAAGAAGGAGACTATTCCAGACAAGTGACTGTCCAGTCTCTTCTTAAAAACCTCTAGTGATGAAGCACCCACAATTTCTGATGGCAAGCTGTTCCACTGGTTAATTATTCTCACTGTCAGGAAATTCCTCCTTAGTTCTAAGTTGGATCTTTCCTTGATTAGTTTCCATCCATTGCTTCTTGTCCTGCCTTCAGGTTCTTTGGAGATAAGGCTGACACCCTTCTCTTTGTGGCAGCCCCTCAAATACTGGAAGACTGCTATCATGTCCCCCCTAGTCCTTTTCTTTAGACTAGCCAAACTCAAATCCTGCAATTGTTTTTCATATGTTTTAGTCTCCAGGCCTTTAATCATCTTAGCTGCTCTTCTTTGCACTTTTTCCAAAGTCTCAGCATCTTTTTTGTAATGTGGTGACCAAAATTGGATGCAATATTCCAGGTGTGTCCTTACTTAAAGTTTTATAAAGCAGTGCTTTCTGCAACTGATCATTATAAGTAGTCCTCAATTTACAACCATTCACTTAGCAACCATTTGAAGTTACAACAGCACTGAAAAAGTGACATAAGGCCTGTCCTCGCACATATGACTAAGCCAGAAAATGTCTATGGTCTGGGCCAAACAGTGAAGCAAATATCAGAAGAAGAATTTATTTCTTTATTTTATTAATTATATTTCTATACCGCCTTTCTCCCATAGGACTCAAGGCGGTGTACAACCAAGAAGAATATAGACATATAAACATCATAAAATTGCTAATTAAAATTATTACTTAGTTTGGTCAATTAAATAAAACCCAGAGTTAGATAACATTTTAAAAGATCATTCACATGTTCATATGTTTAGTCCTGGCTGTTGGAACAACAGGGTCTTGAGGGCACAGTGGAAAGCACGGAGATCAGGGATATTCCGTATCTCCGGGGGCAGTTCATTCCAAAGGTTGGAGCCCTCACAGAGAAGGCCCTCCCCCTGGGAGTCGCTAGTCGACATGATTTGACTGACGGTACCCTGAGTAGTCCCTCCCTGTGAGAACGAACTGGTCGGTGGGAGGCTATTGGTGGCAAAAGACGGTCTCGTAGGTACCCAGGTCCTAAGCCATGGAGCGCTTTAAAGGTGATGACTAACACCTTGAATCGTGCCCGGAAGACCACCAGGAGCCAGTGCAGCTTGCGCAGGAGAGGTGTTACATGGGTGTAACGAGTTGCGCCCATAATCACCCGGGCGGCTACATTATGGACCAGCTGGAGCCTGTGGGTGCTCTTCAAGGGGAGCCCCATGTAGAGAGCATTACAGTAGTCCATACGGGAGGTGACTAGGGCATGAGTGACTGTGCGCAAGGCATCCCGATCCAGAAAGGGGCGCAACTGGCGGATCAGGCGAACCTGATAAAAGGCCCCCCTGGCCACAGCCATCATGTGCTCTTCTAAAGATAGACGTGAATCCAGGAGGACACCTAAGTTGCGAGCCCTCTCTGTGGGAAGTAAGGTCTCATCCCCAATTGTCAGTGATGGTACCAGCTGACTATACTGGGACGCCGGAAGCCACAGCCACTCGGTCTTGGAGGGGTTGAGTCTGAGTTTGTTTCTCCCCATCCAGATCCGCACAGCCTCCAGGCAACGGGACATCACAGTAAGGGCATCATTGGGGTGGTCTGGGATGAAGATGTATAGCTGTGTGTCATCAGCATACTGATGAACACTCACCCCGAAACCACGGATGATCTCGCCTAGCGGTTTTATATAAATGTTGAACAAAAGGGGTGAGAGGACTGACCTTGTGGCACCCCACAAATAAGGTGCCTCGAGGTCAACCTCTGCCCCCCAGCCAACACAAACTGCGAACGGTCAGAGAGGAAGGAGGAGAACCACTGAAGCACGGTGCCTCCTATTCCTAACCTCTCCAGCCGGTGCAGTAAGATACCATGGTCGATGGTATCAAAAGCCGCTGAGAGATCTAATAGGACCAGGACAGAGGAACAACCTCTGTCCTGAGCCCTCCAGAGATCATCAACCAATGCGACCAATGCTGTTTCTGTACTGTATCGTGGCCTGAAGCCCAACTGGTATGGATCCAGATAGACAGCTTCATCCAGGTATCGGGGTAGTTGTCATGCCACCACACTCTCAACAACCTTCGCAACGAAGTGAAGATTGGAGACTGGACGATAATTTGATAATATAGCCGGGTCCAGGGAAGACTTCTTGAGGAGGGGCTTCACAACTGCCTCTTTCAAGGCGGTGGAAAAGATACCCTCACTCAGAGAAGCATTTATAATCCCCTGGAGCCAGCCTCATGTAACCTCCCAGGAGGCCAGTACCAACCAGGAGGGACACGGGTCCAATAGACATGTGGCAGCGCTAAGCTTGCCCAGAATCCTGTCCACATCCTCAGGAGCCACAGAGTCAAACTCTTCCCAGATAACACTCTCAGGACCTACCCCCATCTCCACCCCTGGATCTACCCAATTGGAGTCCAGGCCTTCCCAAATCTGAGCAACTTTATCATGCAGGAATTGCACAAAATCCTCAGCTCGACCCTGTAAGGGGTCTTCACACACCCGCACCTGAAGTAGGGAGCGAGTCACCCTAAACAGCGCAGCTGGGTGGTTCTCTGCAGATGCAAAAGAGCGGAGAAGTAGCTAGACTTGCCACTTTTATCACCACTAGGTAGGTCTTAATATAAGATTTCACCTGTGTTCGGTCAGATTCAGATTAGCTTGTCCTCCAATCACTCTCCAGGCATCTTTTCTGACGCTTCATCTCTCTCAGCTCCTCAGAAAACCAAGGAGCTAGTCAGAGAATTCTGACAGAGAATTCAACTCCCCAAGAGAAAATGGTGCAGATGACACTCTGGGTCAGCTAGGTGGTACAATTTTATGCACACTTACACAGGAGTAATAGCCCAGGATACTTTTTATTTAGTGTGCAATCTCACTCTTCCTTTGAAGAGCACGCATTAAATCAATAAATCATAACAATGGAAGGGAATTTGGAAATTATGTAGTCTACTCCTTCACAATGGAGAGTATGCAAGGCCAGACATAGCTAGTTACTAGTAAAGTTGCACCTCTGAATACCATCAAAGATACTTGAATGACCATAGCTAAAACCCTGGATTTTCATGGCTTTCCCAGATAAAGATGTAGGTCTGAGAGGTATCACGTTAAGCATCTATAAGACCCATATTATAACCAAGGATTTGCAAATGCAAGCTATTTTGATATATTCCTGATCCTGGTGATATTATTGGGATGGGTAAATATCATTCCAAAGCAGCAAATGCTACTTTAGAAATTAAGCCCAAATATACAACTGCCAGAGTACCAGAAGTAAAACTTTGAATAGTGCAAAGGGTTGCATTATGCTGAGCATACAAACAGGAAACACTAGTAATTTATTTTTGTGACGTGAAAAGACATTTGTGTTAGACATGAGCCTGAGGTGGAGGTGAGCACGCAGTTGTTAGCCACCAATCAATATTTGTATTCACCGAAGCTCTAAGTGTTAAGCTAGGAGTAACAATGTATGCTGATTGGAAAGACAACCATTTATCAAAGGGTAGTACAGCTAGGTGCACATCCAATTAAAAGTAAAAAGGTGCTGGAGAAGAACAGTTGCTGTTCTCCTGGATCTACCTGCCCTGTAGATTGAGTTTGCTGTTTTATTGATTACATGTCAGGTATGCTTCCTTCAAAAACCAGGAAAGGAAAGACCAGACTCCATTATTGTGAAAAATCTGCCCACACACCGGGCAGCTTGCCACATACGCTTCTATGGCCTTTTTGAGTGCAGGCTACCAGAATTGCCTCTTGACGAGTTGCAAAGTTTTAACAAAACCAAAATGTCCCGCCATTTTGGCATCATGAGCGTACTGCAACACTGTTATCCTTAAGCTGGCAGGAATATACAATTTAGCCCCAATCCAGGGTAGTCCATCACGGAGGGTGCATTCATTTGAGTGATTTTTAAACCATTCGTCCGTTCTCAGGGCTTCACATAGTTTTTGAAGCAAATCGCCCGAGAGGGCCGGATCGATCCTCATTTGTGCTCTGGTAGTTACTGGCGCTGCTAGTTGTGTCGAAGGGACGATAGGACGCACCACCTCCGTCTTTGTGCTGTTGTATTGAGGAAGTCTGGAGAGTGCATCTGCCATGAAATTCTTCCCTCCAGGAAGATATCGCAGGGTGAAATTAAACCGGTTGAAGTGTTGGGCCCAACAAACTTGTTTTGGTGATAGTTTACGTGGGGTCTTCAACGCTTCTAGATTTTTATGGTCAGTCCAAACCTCGAACGGATGTTTAGCCCCCTCCAGAAAATGTCTCCATGTTAACAAAGCCCAGCGCACCGCAAAAGCTTCTTTCTCCCATATGGCCCATCTCCTTTCGGTTTCGGACAGTTTCCGAGAAGTGTAAGCACAGGGTTGCAAATTCCCTTCGGCATTCTTTTGCAGAAGAACTGCCCCGACAGCCACGTCGCTGGGGTCCGCCTGTACTACAAAAGGTTCTTCCATGTTCGGGTGTTTGAGAACTGGTTCAGCAGCAAACAGCCGTTTCAACTTTTCAAATGCTGCTTGGCACTCCATAGTCCATTCAAGAGGCCGGGAGGGTTTTGGTTTTAATTCCCCCTTTGTCTTTAGAAGATTGGTTATGGGTAGTGCGATTTTGGCGAATGAGGGGATAAATTGTCTATAAAAGTTAGCAAATCCCAGAAAACTCTGCAGTTGCTTGCGGGTGCGTGGCGCGGCCCATTCCATTACTGCCTTGACCTTTCCAGGATCCATCTCTATTCCCTCATGCGATATGTGATACCCCAGGTAGTCAATTTTGCTTTGGTGGAACTCACACTTAGAAAGTTTGGCATATAGTTCAGCAGCCCTGAGTTTTTTCAGGACAGTTCGCACTAATTTGACATGATCGTTCATGTTCTCGGAGTAGATAAGAATGTCACCCAAGTAGACCAACACCCCTTTGTATAGGTGCTCATGCAGTACTTCATTGATCAATTGCATGAACACAGCAGGGGCTCCATGTAGTCCAAAAGGGAGCACCCTAAATTGGAAACATCCCAAGGGGCAATTGAATGCTGTTTTCCATTCACCCCCTTCTCTGATTCTCACTCGATAGTAGGCCTCTCGTAAGTCCAGTTTGGTGAAAACTTTCCCCTTCCCTAAGTGGGCTAACATGTCTTTCATAAGTGGTAAGGGGTAAACGTTTTCCACACAAATAGCGTTTAGATTCCGGTAGTCGACTACGAGCCTAAAAGAACCATTCTTCTTTTCTCAGAACATTACTGGCGCCGCCACCCTGGGTCGGGCTGGTTGTATAAAACCCCACTCTAAATTCTTATCAATGAAATTTCGGAGTTCCTTCAGTTCTCGCGGGGTCATGGAGTATATTTTTGGTTTAGGGAGCTTCACCCCGGGCAGAATTTCAATGGTATAGTCCGTAGTTCTATGGGGGGGGGGGAATAGTGTATCTGAAGCCTTTTCACTAAAAACTTCACGAAGATCCCAGTACTCTTTTGGAATCTTTTCCTCCCCCTCAATGTGACCAATGGCCACTTCTGCCTTTTCAGGTTTTGTCCCATCCTCCAGAGGGATTTCTTTCTTTCCTAGTCCGGGATTTTTGGTGCGAAAGTGCAAAACCCCCGTCTTCCAATTAACCCGTGGGTTCCATCTACAGAGCCAGGGTAGTCCAAGTATGAGGGGCTGTTCCATGCCAGGGGCCACGATGAACCTGAGGGTCTCTATGTGATTCCCCAACTGCATCTCAATCGTTTCAGTTGCAAAGGTGGCTGGACCCCCTCCCGCAATCAATCCGTCCAGTTGACAGAATGCAATGGGTCTTTTTAATGTTTTAAGTCTTAGGCCCATTTTCTCCACCACTTTCGGGCTGATTATGTACCTAGTGCACCCAGAGTCTAATAACGCTAATACCTGCGCCTGTGTCCCTGTGGCCGGTACCCTTAGTTCTATGGGGATGAGCATAGGGTTCTCGGTATGACTCACCAGGTCGCTGGAGTCGGAGTCGGAGTCGGAGTCCGTTCCGCTGTCCTCGGTGGTGGTTGGAGTTCCCAGCTCACCCTGGTTACGGGGAGCGAACTCAATGACTTCTCCTTCCAGAGCGGTTGCGCGAGCTTTCATGGGCACTTTGTTGGCCTTCTTAGGAACCGGGGTGGGAGACCTTGGCATTGGTTTAGAGAAGCACTCGGCAGCCCGATGGCCTTCTTTTCCACACTTGAAACATGTGAAGGGCTTCGATTTGGGTTTGAATTCCGCTCTCCCCGCGGCCGTCTTTGGCGCTCCTTTACGATAAGTAGAGGATGACGGGTCTCTCACGCCGCTTCCTCGGAGTCGGCTTCGGGCCAGCTCGATTTCCACATCTTCAGCCGCTATATACCAACACTGCAAGTCTTTGGGGACCCCCCCGGGCTCTGCAGTCTTTGTATATTTCTTCATTTAGCCCATCCTTGAAACTCTCTAATAAGGCCGCTTCTGACCATCCTGTCATGTAAGGTGCCAGCTCACGAAACTCTTGGGTATATTCTGCCACTGACCTGCGGCCCTGCTGGATACCCTTCATTCTGAGCCTCGCCTTCCACTCAGCTAAGTGGTCTTCAAACCGCCTTCTAAGGGCCGCCATAAACTGATTGTAATTTCTCAGCAGGGGGGAGTTGTTATTGTGGAGGACCACCATCCAATTAGCTGCTACTCCTTCTAGCACGTTCATGACGCATCTCACTCGGGCTGCATCTGACAAATAATCTTCCCCCAATCTTGCATGTGGTTCCAGACTTGGGTCAGGAAAAGCCCCACGGTTTTTGGGTTTCCATCATATTTTCCAGTCAGGGGGGGATTTTTGGTTTTTTCCATTGGCGGGGGGGGGGAGGAACCGGCAAGGCTGGGGCCCCTTGGGCTGCTGCATCTCTCACTTGGCCCTCAGAGGTTTGAACCGTTTCTCCTCTAGCTTCTTCTTCTTCTTCTCCCTGCCCCCACACACTCTCTCTCTTGGCTCTTCCCTGGGGTAAACTCTTCCCTTCCCCACAGGGAGCCCATAAGACTCATGGTTTTTCCGGCTTTCTTCAACGTCGTGAATGAGCTGTAATGCCTGTGCCATCATGAGGCTTCCTTTTTGCTCCTGCATCCACACAGCTTCTTCCCGGCGGGGTCTGGAGCTGGTTACTCCCCAGGGGGTCCTCCCCTGTTCCGGCAATCTTCCCACTCCTACCGACCATCTAGCAGCATCAGATTCCTCCCTCAGCTGCAATTCTTCCATTCGTTCGGCTGTCTCCCATTCTGTTTGAAGTGAGGTCATGGTCGAGCCGTATGCTCCCATCTGTTCCTCTTCTGACTCCTGGTCAGACATAATTTTGGGTTCAGCCCCCTCGGTGTTTATCCGGGATGGCTGGAAAATTGAGTTTCAGCTTAATGTCAGGTATGCTTCCTTCAAAAACCAGAAAAGGAAAGACCAGACTCCATTAATGTGAAAAATCTGTACTTTTACTGGCAAAGAAACTGAACGCAACCAAGCAAAGCTGAAACTAAAGATTATATCCGTGAACCTGCATATACAAATCATCCCCTTCCATTGTCCATCGTAAATCATCCAATCCACAGGTCTTCTAGGGGTCAGGTGGAAGCACGTCTGCCCTCATCATCAATCAGGAATATCACGACGGTTGGCCCGATAACAGTGGTTTCGATTTCCCCTTCTAAGCATACTAGCCTCTAAGTAAGTTTCACTTTCGCCCCACCCCCATAGCCCACACACCCCCTCCCCCTTTCTATGGCAGCCAAGCAGGAAGGCGGAGGCTGACATTACTGTATATATTAAGATTATTGTGTCTTGAATATGCACCGGGCATCTAGAAAAGTTCCTATTATTATTATTATGTCTATAATACCATTATTAATCCTAATGCTCATAATGATGACAACAGTGATAATAATGATGACCAGAAGAAACATGATTGCTTTTTATGCTGCATTTTCTTGTTTTAATTATTACTGTCCTTGAATTTTATCTTCAATGTTGTCCTCTGTTTTAATTTTTCTATTGTTTTAATACTTTAACATAATATTATTTCTTCTAAAAGATTTGACGGCATCCTACAGAGCTGTGGTTAGGGTATAATTGAGAAGCAGAAAGCATTCCCTAAAAGAGCAGAGAAAGAAGCAAGAGCAGAGGTCATGCTCATTTCTCTTGCTCCCTGCTGGATGGATGAAACGTAATCAAGGAAAGAACCAACCTAGGACTAAGGAGAATTTTCCTGACAGTTAGAACAATTAATCAGTGGAACAGCTTGCCTCCAGAAGTTGTGGGTGCTCCAATACTGGAAGTTGGACAACCATTTGTCTGAAATGGTATAGGGTTTCATGCTTAAGAAAAGGGTTGGATTAGAAGACCTACAAGGTCCCTTCCAACTCTGTAATTCTATAATTCTGTTATTCTGCTCTCCCAGATATTATACCACTCTGCATCTCCTGAAGAAACGTATCTCGTTTACAACTTGTGTGTACGTCATTGGTGGGATTTGGCTGCTCTCATGTGCCCTGGTAGCTCCAGCTGTTGCCCACACCTACCATGTGGAGTTCCAGAAGGAAGGCTTTGCCATTTGCGAGGAGTTCTGGATAGGAGAAGAGAGGGAACACCTGACCTATGCTTACAGCACCTTGATCATCACCTACATCCTGCCTCTTTCAGCTGTCTCTCTCTCCTACATCTGCATCACCATCAAGCTGAAGAACCGTGTCGTTCCGGGTCATCCAACACAAAGCCAGGCAGAGTTTGACCGCCTGAGAAGAAGGAAGATCTTCCGCCTCCTAGTATTGGTGGTGGCTGCTTTTGCTGTCTGCTGGCTCCCCATTCATGTCTTCAACATCATCCGCGACATCAACATTAACCTCATTAACAAAGAATACTTCCTTCTGTTGCAGTTGCTCTGCCACTGGTTTGCCATGAGCTCTTCCTGCTATAATCCTTTCCTTTATGCCTGGTTGCATGATCGCTTCCGAAGTGAGTTGAAAGAAATGTTCACCTTCAAGAAGAAGATAATCCCTGCCAATAATTGTGTTGCAGTCAGTGTTATGCTTTAGATATAGATTAAATTCCTGCATCAAGTAAGTAAGGCAAAGTTTGTTTTGAGTTGAGTTCAACTGCTTATAACTTCACAAAGATGTTCATGTAGTTTTCATGTAGTAAAGGGCATATATGTACACGTAGGAATAGATTATTGTTCTGTGCTTCAGATATTTTGAATTTCAAATCCAGCTACCCCAAACCAGGAATGGCTAATAGTCAGGTGTCAGGCTAAACCCAAGGATAATGAGGAGCAATTCAGTCAGAGTTCAGATCTTTATTTGCTTAGAGTCAACAGACAGAATCTTGCCAGACTAAACCCTCACTATTCCCATCCTAATGGATACACCCTGAGAGATTCTAGGGCAGTGGTCCCCAACCTTTGTGGCTCGACGTCCTGGTGGGGGGGAGAGAGCGGTACTGGGCCAAGCAAGCAGCAGGCCGGTGCATATGCATACACATGCATGCAGCCCTTGCACAAGCGGCAGGCAGGTGCGCAAGTGCGCAGCTTGACTTCTGTGAATGATGACCTGATGTGTATGCACATGAGTGCCCACAGCCCGCCACTCATTCAAGTTGAGCTGCGCATGTTTCAGCCAGTCACTTGCATGGCCCAATTCCAAATAGGCCTAGTAGAGGGCCAAGGCCTGGGGTTTAAGGACTCCTGTTCTAGGGAGTGGCTATTCCAACTCTTTTCTTCTATTTCCTATCCAGCTTCAGGTTATGCTGCCTCTTGTTTGGTCCCCTTTCCCTTTTTATCATTAAAAATATTTCAATAAAAATTAGATTTAAAACAATGAAGAAAGCCAGATCAACTGATTTAAAATACCTTCTGAATTGACAAAAAGCAAAATGCCAAATTTAAATACTAGAAAATGGATCACAATGAAACTTTTTTTAAAAAAGCAAATCTTTGCAAAAAATTACATATAGCAAAATGAGTTCATATGGGAGGGGAAACTTTTTCTGTCGTGCATATTGTATTACCTAAAATGAATGAAAAGGAATGACTTTTCAAAAGCATCATTTCCTCATATTCACACCTGCACATTTTAATAAGCAGATTCATTAATCAACCCAACCATCAATGAATCATATATCTACTTGGAAGCAAGTCCTGTTTTCAATGGGATTTATCCACAGCCAAATCTGTCTAGAACATTTATAAAACTGTAACTCTTCAGTTTTTGCTGAATTGTAGCTCGTGGCACCCTTCCCCACTGCCCCATGCAGTAAGGGTGCTGTGCTCAGCCACACATGGCATGTTAGCAAATCCTCTCACCTACTGTACTGCAGAGCTATAGTACAAATGATGACACACAGTTTCTAGCGCACAAACTGTAATACGTCCTGAAACATTTATTTATTTCATGACTGATTGCCCATCAAAATCACTTTTCTGGGAATCAACCTACTCATCCTACTTTAGTATCCCTCAATAAACCATGCACTTACTTTCCATCAATACACAAACAGGAAGTCATTTATTAAAGCAACTCTAATCTTTATAGCCAGATAAAAATTCTTTTCCCTGCCTGTGCATTGATTAGCTTTTAAAAACAAAGGAAAAAAATTGCAATTTGTAACTGCTTTATTCCATCAATGGTTTTCAATCCTAAACTGATTTTACCTACTGGATTGTGGGTTTTTATTATTATTATTATAAATGCTGCCTCTGAAGTCTAATGTGGAAAAGACCTATAAATGTTCTCAATCAACTCGCACAATAAGAGCTAACATTATCCTGTCCTAGAAAGCACTTACTTTTTGCCCATCATGTTCCTTCCTGGTAACATGGCAACTACTGGTTTCATCATGTCATAATATTACTCACAAAACATCTTTATTTGAGGACAGAAGAATCTCCCAGACAGTACAATTCTTTCCTTCAGGAAACCAGGGTGACTATTTTAAGCAGTGGATTTTAAGTAAAATGAAAGGGCAACACAGAGATATTGATTTTATTTCTGTTCGTTGTACCTTTATTTCCAGAGTTGGGCATCTGTCTTCCTTCACTGGTTCCCTTTTATTATAGATAGCCCTAATGTAGAAGAAGATGCTATCTTAGGCTATCTGTTATCAGTCTTTTTATAATTCTCCAGGCACTAGCTGAACCATAAAATAACAAATTTCCAGAGGAAAATGTTGTAAGACTAATAAACCAAACTAATAAACGAGCATCAAATATTTCCAACTGTCTAACACGCTAATTTGCCCTCCCTTCAAAAAGTCTTTGAAAAGACTCCCCACTCCTACCCCACTTCAACAGCTTTTAATATAATCCTAGTACAAAACCGTTTTTGCTTATTAAAGCCTTGTCACTCACCTTTGCTTTTGTAGATGTTCTTCCCACCTTCTGCAAAGGAAGAATAATTTGATTTTCTCTCTGCTTTAGAACATCAGGACTATTCTTCTGAGGATCTAATTAGATTGCACCCTGTCTAACCCTCACACTCTAGAAGTGATTACAACATAATGAGCTCCAGGCTTTGGTTTGTTTGTGTTTGTGTATACTTCCATTTCCATTCAACACAAGTCAGGGGGCATTAGACTAGTGTAGGTGCAAACATATGATACAGGGAACTAAGGTTAGAGAGGCGTTACACCAAATCAGATTATCAGATGTTTATTATTTATCTACCTAGAATTGTGAAGGTCGACTGGCTGAATCACAAAAGTGCAGCACTTCGCTTGAGTGGGCCTAGCAAAAAAGAAAGGTGGCAAGGGGTACTATATATATATATAAATATATATATACAATATATCTTTTACTATTAACTCAAAGCTGAATACATAGCTTCTGCTTGTAATTATAGCTCCACAATTACTATGTTAGGTAGATTGGATTGGACGAGAAAGAGGGAGACCAATCCAAAGTCATCCAAGAAACTTGGACAGAATGGGGACTTGGAACTGGAGTTCCAAGATGCTGAGACCCTAGAAAGAGTGCAGAGAAGAAAAATACCCTCACAAGGCCTTTTATTCTCACTAGTGCTTTTCTGAGAAACTCTTGCCTTTTTCAAGCATTCTCATTTAATGAAAATTAAATAACTTTCCCTTTTTAAATAAAACAAAAACAAAATTAAGAAAAATTAAAATGTACTCTTAATAGAAACATAGAAAACTGATGGTTCATTGACTCTGCCCTTTGAAGGGATTTTTCTTGCTGTTTTTTTAATTAATTAATTATTTTAATTAATATTTCTATTTTAATAAAATTAATTAAAATTTAATTATTAAATACATTTAATTATGCATACATTCTCAATTAAATACATTGAGAATGCAATAGGAAATGAAATTTGGAAGAATTGGAATATAAATTTCAGCCTAACTAGATTATACTTTGCATTGTGCCATAATAATATAGTTGTTTGACTTCGATTTAGCAAGTTATATGAATTCAGACATTCATTATTTGTTCTGTACATCTGGCTTAGCCTAGTGCATAATCCTGCCAACTGTGGCTTAGTCAACCATGCATAGTGTAACAAACCATGACTTACCATGAAGCATGAACCCAATTTGGATCAGATAGCAATGGAGCCAATTCAAACTCTATCATTTTCCCCTGTCAGTACTATATCTGTTGTGATATTGAATTATCACATGCTTTGTCCTGTGTGACCAAAGCACCTCATGCCAAGAAGTATGATCAATGAGTTATAAATATGCTCTGTGAAAACTAATTACTTTGTGGTCTCTGATTATACCGGATGGATGAGCTTTAAAAAGGACATGGCGTAAACAGCATAACCATAGAAGCATGGCTAATTGCTTGCTTTGCAACATGGCAATCTTCTCCTATAATCTACCTGTCCTGGGTTAAGTGATTATTTCACAGGTGATGCATATCCATGGTATTACTCAGGGATGTTTAGACTTAAAAATATAAGCTTCTATTTGAATTCCTGAAATATGAACTTACCTTTCAAAAGCCCTTTGCATTTGAATATTTGATGTTTAAATGTGAATTTGGATAGTTCAGGCACCCAACAAAATTCCTATTAGGAAACACTGTTTTATTTTTAATTTTCCAGCTACTGCCATTATAATTGTAATTTACTACAATTGTGACTGGTTCACACATCAACTAAGCTTTGCTTAATCATGGCTCATGGAATAAACCAAGCTCACCTAGGTTAACACAAAATGCTAAGCCAAAACTCAAATTATGAATTGGTATAATGACAAACCTAGTACAGGGGAAGTTGCATGGCTAATAGTTCTCAACTAAATCATTCTTCTTCATCTCAGAGGTCCATTACCTCTTTCATAGAACATTCAAGAGCCATACCACACCAAAGAAACTGCATCAAAACAAGGAGAGAAGCAACCTAACTAGAAACAACCAGAAATAGATAATATTGTAAAGTGGCGCAATCTGGAGTTGGTTCCAAAATAGAGCAAAGCATTCATTTTGCAATGTCCTGAGTTTGCATGAAAACTACAAACCATGGTTTATAAAATGAAATAGAATAGAATTCTTTATTGGCCAAGCATGATTGGACACACAACGAATTTGTCTTGGTGCATACGCTCTTGGTGTACATAAAAGAAAAGATACATTCATCAAGAATCATAAGGTACAACACTTAATGATAGTCATAGGGAAACAGTCAATATAAATCATAAGGATACCAGCAACAAGGTTACAGTCACACAGTCATAAGTGGGAGGAGATGGGTGATAGGAACAATGAGAAGATTAATAGTAATGCAGACTTAGTAACTAGTTTGACAGTGTTGGGGGAATTATTTGTTTAGCAGAGGAATGACATTTGGGAAAAACTATTCTTGTGTCTAGTTGTTCTGGTGTGCAGTGCTCGATAGCGTCTTTGAGGGTAGGCATTGAAACAGTTTATGTCCAGGATGTGAGGGGTCTGTAAATATTTTCACAGCCCTCTTTTTGACTCATGCAGAATACAGGTGCTCAATGGAAGGCAGGTCGGTAGTAATTGTTTTTTCTGCAGTTCTAATTATCCTCTGAAGTCTGTGTCTGTCTTGTTTGGTTGCAGAACCAAACCAGACAGTTATAGAGGTGCAGATGACAGATTCAATAATTCCTCTGTAGAACTGGATCAGCAGCTCCTTGGGCAGTTTGAGCTTTCTGAGTTGGTGCAGAAAGAACATAAGTATTTGCATTTGTTAGTACTTTTTTCCAATTTAAAAAAAACCTAATCAAATAATCTTAAAACAGAGAGGGATCTCTTAGAGATCTTAATTTAAGGCAGCATTGCAGGATCAATCCCTGTTATTTTTTGAGAGGCAGAGCAAGACAGCAGGTGGGCTTCAAGCACTAAAGAAGCAACAGTAGCATTTTCTAGTCCTTGAAATCTAGAGACTGCCCCCCTTTCTGATATGAAGAATTACAAAAGTTGTTAGTAAGTTAGGGAAGCTGATTCTGAGCAGAGCAGAGGGAATGAAGATGAGAGGATCATAGGATTAGTAAGAAAATCATTCACGGCCCACAGGATAAGCTGGGAAATTATTTGAACAGTGATTTCCTCTGAGTCATGCAATGATGCTCCCAACAATAGGGATTGATTGACAAAGATGAGTGTCAATCGAGCTTATTATGAAGCCTAGAAATACTGTAAAATGGTTTTGAGGAGGTTGGATGGGCATTACCACCAAAGGAGGTCATGAAGTGAGATGGTGCAACCTCTTTTTTTTTGGTAGGACCCTCCATTCCAAATGTAAATGTTACCTTCAGAGGTGAGCATCATTAAATACATTAGAACCACCTGCTAGGTTGCAGTGTGGACCACTACCAAATAAATCCGTTGTATCCCAGCTGTGGGAGAAGAAATTGGAATCTGCAATACTCAAGCTCAACCAACTGACTTTGTATCTAAGTCACCTGGTTTCCAACCCAGTGCCTAAGTCACCTGGTTTGCAACCCAGTGCCTTAACCACCATACAAACTGGCTCTCTGTAGGGAACATGAAAAATGACACCCTACTGCAGGTTGCTTAAGAAATAAGACTGTAACTTTAGATACAGGTCTGTGGCTGAGCAAAAATGCAGGAATGCAAATCCAAATACGGTATGTATATACTTTCCCACTGCCAAAGCACTTCCTTCAGCTGCTGCATGAAGTTGAATAAACAAGCATGCACAAAATGGCTTAGTGTATGGGAGCATCTGGTCGATATGCATGGGAATATAAGAACACAATTTTCATTGAATTAGTAACCTTTAAAAGACTGGAAAATTGTTTTGGCTGAAAAGTGTATGGAGCAGCAAAGCTTTAAAACCACCTAGAATTTGAAGGATAAATTAACTCAGGTCTGATTGTCAGGTACTCATAGTATTAACATTTTAAAAAATATATTACCTTCATTTTTAGAAATGCTATTCTAGAAAGATATTGAATGTGGATAATTAAATGTGTGTATTTCTTTTTATGATCACACATGTTTGAATGCTCCCAAATTTTGTTTTGTTCCTTATTATTTCTGACTTTAGCTTCCCTTCCACCCCAAATCCATATAAAGCTGGTGTTTATTTCCTATTCTGAAAATATGGACACACCTACATCCTAAGGAGAACTCTGCTGGATTTGATCACATGATCAAAATTCAGACACTTAGCAGCTGGCATGTATTTATGATGGTTGCAGTGTCCTGGGATCAAGTCATCACCTTCTGATAAGCAAAGTCAATGTGGAAGTCAGATTCCCTTACTAACTTAACAATGATAGTGATTCACTTAAGAACTGTGGCAAGAAAGGTCGTAAAATGGGGCAAAACTTACTAAACAATGGTCTTGTTTAACAGAAATTTGGGAGTCAATTGTGGTCGTAAGTCAAGGACTACTTGTTTTTAAAAAGATTTAATAGTAGGAACCAGGAGCTGCCAAGGAGAAAAAAATGCTTAAGAGCACTGGCTCAAATATTCAGCTATACCTGATGAAACAGATTAAGAGTTTAATGGGAGAATAGAAATTAACAAGAATATAAAAATACTGTATTGGTCCACCCAAACTTTATTCATTCGTTCACTCAACTCAGTTTTGCTTTTATACCAGCACTGTATGGAAATCTGCTTTGCAATTACTTGAGGCTTTTCTTCCTGTGAAAAGTCTATAATGATGTTGATGAGTCATCTCACCAGATTCTTTAGAAGTCACCAGGTAAAACTAGATTTAATTGCATATTACTAAAGTATTTCCGGGATTTTCCAGCTATGGCTGTGTTTTTCTTTCAGATCAATAACAAACTTGTGTCTTAACTTCCCAGCTAGTATGCTCTTTTAGCTTCTGCATGTCGCCCACGTGTTTTCACTTGCTCCATCCTCCACTTGTAAATAAGAATCAGTTAGTAAACTAGTCCCACTTCCTTGTTTCCAAATGTTAAAAACAAGATAAAAACTAATCTTACTACATACGATTTGTACATATTTAAGAACACCCACATTCTCCTCATAGCTTAAGCACCTCAAATATATTCTGTAAATTTGTGATTTGCCAGGAAATTATTATAGGGAGGATCTGTTTGGAATGGAACTGATGCAGACTTGTGTGTACCAGAATAAGTAAAGTCTCCGTTGACCCAAACTTGGTCCCTGGTCCCATGCAAAATTGACTTATCTCTTTCTTCCAGTACATTTTTTCCAGATTCCAAATAAGATCTGTAGAATTTGGATTTTCCAAAGATCTCCCTTTATGAGAGAAGTGGAGGGATGAGCGGAGCTTGGTGGACTACAATAAGCAACATTTTTTCAGGAAAGAGGAAGCACATTAAAAAAAGGGGGGGTAAGGAACCAAGAGGCAACACAGCCCAGAGCTGGATAGGAGACAGAGGAAAAGAATAAGGATAGTACTCAGGAGAAGGAAGAGGGGGAGAAGGAGAAGAAGAAGGATTGTTGTACTATGGGCATGGGGTGGGAAAGCATTAGGAGCACACTTTACCCAGCCCAAGCAGAAGCAAAATGGTGTCCACTGGCATATGTAAAGGCACTATGGACAATGCATTAACATCTTGGTCTTAGAACAGGTTATTGACGTAATGGATCAATGGTAAAATTATCTGTATTGGGGCTGGAACTGAAGCCAAACTGGAGCAAAGCATCAAAGACCAGTTGCTTGTAAAGCCTTAAAAAGAACAATTTTAAATGAGTTAGGGGTGCTGGGCTGGGGATGGAGGACATCATCATCTGTTCCTGCCCCAGGACAGAATGAGTGACAGAGTTTTTCCCTCACTGTTGCAATCTTGTCTTGAGTTCTTTTGCCCAGGAGAAGAGACCATTTACCTTCAAGCTACACTTTTGTAAGAAAAGAGAACCTGGTCCATAATCCCTTTAGGATGGACAGAAAGCAGTCAAATCACACTTTACTAATTCATGCATAAATGAATAAGTTTGCTCTCTTAAATCAAAGAGAACCACACCCTTTAATGTTATGATTGTGTAAACACCGAAACTCTCTAGCATACTTTTCACCTGCTTGGCTGTTCTTTCTACCAGTTCCTCTTCAAAGAACAGGGCCTCCTGCTTCAAAACGAGCAGGGACATAATAGAAGGCAGGGAGAAGCTATCGATACTGGCATTTACCTGTATTTGTCTTTTCTTTATGAAAAAAAACGGAGAGATTTAGCAAAATACAGGCAATTGAGGAGTAGAAGGAGTTAGCAAGTGCATAGCAAATCCTTTACCTCACCAAACCAAGATAATTTAAGTTCTGGAATGGAAGCTTAAATAAAGCAACATAAAATATTATCACAATGCTGGCACAGTGACAGAGCACAGAGTTCATACATCTCTTGGGTTGTTGAATAAGCTATGGTTTGATTAACCAGAGTTTACTGAATCACCCCAAATTGACTGGATTTTCCTGTTAGCTATATAAACTAGGGTTTCAGGGCTATGTGTCCAGCTTCATTTCTGTGGCCTGCAAAGCCACAATTGCAGGAAATTGCTCTTAAGAATTAACAAAACAACAACTTGATGGAGGGATAAAACCTGAAGAACTTAAGTATATTGGTTTCTTGCAATCAATGAGCCTTTTGAAAAGTATCTTTCATATCTGTTCATAAGTGGGGTTGGTGCTGCCAGGAAGGAATCACTAACATAATGTTTTCAGGATTCAGTCCTTACTCCAGGATCTTCATAAATTCAGGCTCAAAATGGCAGCTCACCCTCAGTTTGTGCTCATATTTGCCATCTTACAGATTTCACAGACCCTTATTAATAGTCTTCATCCTGCTGTACCACACTATCATTTCTCATCTTTGACTAAGGGTGGGCTGTAGCAAAACTATAAGCACATAATTTATGCATGATAATCCTTTACAATATAAACTTTACTAGGCAAAATGTGGACAGTCATAACCATGCCTTCCATACTTTGTGGGAGAAAGCAGCAGCAGATGGTCTGATCCAAATCTTTAGACATGACATTACTCTGAAATTTCCTTAAGAAAGGTCTTGTCTAAGTAATCAAGTCATGACGAAGTATTTCCATTTAGCCGAAGAAAGCTCTGTATGCAACTTCATATATAAAAATCCTTTTTTATATACATTTAGCAGTGACAGAATCAGAACTATAAATAACTAGGCTTTGAACTGAAAAGGATGATTAAATTTACATTTTTGGGAAGACAGCTTTGACAACAAATCGTTATTTCCATTAGACATCAGGATAAAATGATATAAAACTCAATCCCAATACAAAGGATTACAACAACTTCAGCAGTAAGTGAAATTTAATATTAGTAATATCATGATATAAAATATTATAGTTCTAAGTCCTATAAGTAAAATTGTACTGCTGCTACTCTCTAATGGATAAATAAAACTAACCAATACAATAGAATGATGTAAAAAGACAATGAAATAGATTTACTGTTAAACTGTCATCTAAGTGGCTGACATGTCTGGTAAGAGTTCTTTGTGTTCTATTTTTTGTAATTAATACAGCCTCTGGAGGAAAATGGAGAAATGACTGATGGTTCAAATAAAGTTGAATTTATGTGTCATAATATTTATTTATTCATTTATTTACTGGAGTACTCTGCTGCAATCTGACTGTTCTCAGCAGTTCACATCAATGGAAATATAGTAAACATCTAGAATAAAACTATAAACACACATAATTGTCCCGGAAGCTGTCTGAAACCGGACCCTGACATTTGAATCAGAAGTGTCAAAATTAAAGCAGATAACTGTGAATAGAAACCCCTATGGAAAATGAAAATAATGGGAAAAAAGTGATTTACAGAATGGCTTTGAGGATTAAACAGGTTGGATTATAGAAAGAAGAGAATCATGATGTAACTTTAGAGAGAAAGATTAATAGCAATAGCAATAGCACTTAGACTTATACAGTATTTTTTTATTCTTATTTAAAGAATAAATATACCGCCCCACAGTGCTTACAGCACTCTCTGAATGGTTTCTGAGTCAGCATATTGACCCCAACAATCTGTGTCATTTTACCAATCTTGGAAGGATGGAAGGTTGAGTCAACCTTGAGCCCATCAGGATCGAACTCCAGACTGTGGGCAGAGTTAGCCTGCAATTCTGCATTCTAACCACTGTGCCACCAGGATTAAAATATAATTGTACTTATAACTGGTGTGAAGTATATTGGAAACTACTTTTTTCTTTCTTTTCTATACTTTTTACTTTTCTTTTTTTTTCTTGCACTTTTAGCTTTCTCTCTGATTCCTTTCTTCCCCCCCCTTACTTTGTATTACTTTGTATTTGTTTTTATCTTCCTTTTTAAAAGTTTTAATGAAAATTGTATATTTAAAAAAAATCGAAGCAGATAAGAATTCCTGCAATCACTTTGGAGCCAAGCCAGGCATGGCTTGAAAGGATTGAGAACAAGGATTTTGAATTGCATTGAAACTTATAGATAGGGTCATGTTGGTGACTACTTATCTACCAAAAGCAGGCCACTGCATTCTGGACCAAGGGAAGCTTTCAAAGAATCTTCAAAGCCAAGCCATTGCAGTAGACTGATGAGTGGTGATGAAGGCATGAATTACAGCTTGCCTCCTGGAATTGTAGGAACTCCATCACCTATGGTTTTCAAGAAAAGATTGGACAACCATTGTCCAGGATGGTGCAAGATCTCCTATCTTGGGCAGGGGGTTGGACTAGAAGACATGCAAGATCCTTCCAGCCCTATGATTCTAGGTCCTCTTGCTTCAGTTGGGACCACAACTGGTGTACCAAACTAAGTTGGGAAAAGGTTCTGATGGCTAACAACCTCCATTGCCCATCTGACCGTTGCTGGGAATCTGTGATTTCAAAATCTTTGATGTGCTTCCTCAAGTATACCCTACCCAGAAACAACACTGGAGGCTTCAAAGAGCAAATAGCAGCTTGCATCTTCTTAACTTGTTTCATCCCATCACAGCCTCCAGACATTGGGTTACTGCATGTCCTTTACTTTGCAGAGTTATATCACAATATTTAGTTTCATGCAAATATACATTATTTTGCATGCTTCAATTGCAGAAATGAAAAACATACTGGGCTTCAATGGTCAGTTGGAGAGTTTTAGTCCCTAAATTAGATTCCCTCATGACAGCAAAAATTTCAAATTTAATATACATCAATAAAATGTTACATCCGCTGCATTCATAGATCAGGGATCATACAATCTAAGATCTTCTCAGTTCTTACTGGGCAAAATTTACCCTTAATTGCACAGGGATAGCTTATCAGAAAGTCCTTTTTACCGCTTATCAAAAAGTTCTTATTTAAATGTCCCTGTTGGGATTGGGTAATGAGTTCATGTGTTGTTCAAAGGAAAAAAAAACAGGTTTATCTATTTTGGGGTAGTTTACCCAGGTTTGGGAAGCACTAAATTAACTTCTTAGATAGGCTTCTAAATGTCGCAATGCCGGGTGGAGTCTGTATGCATTAAGTCATTTCTAAAAAAGGAAATGCAAGACATTCAGGCTTGAAGGCATTCAGATTGCCTACAGTGGAAAACTACACCCTTCTGAGGTGAAACTATTATTATCTAACTGCTAGCTTCTGGACAGGGCCATGTTTACTCGCCCTCAGGAAGAAATGAACTCTGCACATACTCTAAGACAAATTGGCTCATTAGTTTCAGAAAGAAATACCAGTGTTTTTTCTCCCTTTTTCCTATTGTGAGTCTTCACTAACATGGAAATGAATAGTAAATCAGCAGAAATTCTTTCTCCGTATAAAAAAGCTATTCAAGAAACTTAGTGTCAGAATTTTTGCCAGCTCTTTGAACTACTTCATAAACTCAGCCAGGAAATGGCAGGCTAAAAAAAACCAACCTCTTTTCAGATGTTGTTTTTGTCCATATTTTGCTCCCCAAACAAGTAACCACAGCTATTTAGGCATTATTTGATATGTTTGTCCCAATTTTTGGGCCTGTTGTCAGCATCCTGACATGGCACATTTACAACTGATGCTAAATCATCATGTGGTTTATCTATTTGGTAAATTGAGTGCAGTGTGTGTTCCATATACTGCACTTATAATCAGATTGTGCCCCAGAATAAAAAGAACACCCATCAGTAGTATCCAACAACCAATTGCAACAGGAGAATCCAAGGTGAAAATATAGATTTATGTTTAATAAGCTATTTAGACACGCCAATTTTTTTAAATAAAAAGCAATGGGAAGTCATCAATTTGATAGAATCTGCTATATGTACAGTGATTCATTACAAAGGACAGTCTTTTATTTCAAAAAGTTGTCCTTTAGATTTATTTTTCCAAAACTCACTTTTTGTTGTTTAACTTTTACTGTATAAATGGTACCATTTCATGCACACGATTTGCATTCTTGTGAAAAATGTGGAAATAGAATAACACTGTTATCAGCACTGTTGGTAATGAAACATCTGCAAGAAACCCCACAAGGTCAGAGAGCACCAAGGACCCCAACAAATGTGCTTTAGTCTTTTTTATACAAACTGACTTGTTGGATTTCAGATATTTTTATTAGAACAGTTGTCCTTGCTTTTGAATTTCCCTTTTTAAAGCAAAGGTATAAACATAAACAATTTTTCAGCATTTTAAACCTCTTCAGATCTGTCCCTTTTCAGTCGAGCCCTTTATTTTTTTTCCAAGAAGCCTTTATTTGCACCGCAGCTATGTGCAAATAAAGGCAGAGCAACTGATGGCCTTCCGCATATTTTGCACTATCCCTGCCGTCATCCTTGCTATGGGTAATGGAAATTGCTCCAAACCAAACCACAGAGGAGGAACCGGTCTGCCACTCCCGCCTGGGTAAACAAACTCCAGTCCCTGCGCTGGAAGCCACGCCCCTTTCCCCTGACAGATCTCGCGGGATCCGGCTCCGCTCTGAAGAGCGCTCGAGGCTCCCCTCCAGCGTTTTCCATTCGGAAGGGGGCGGGGCGTAGCGCTCTCGCGAGACTAGGAACCGGCTGCTTGGAATCTCCGCGGTGCCGGTTGCTCAGTCTGGCCGCGCGAGAAGGTGGAACTGCCGCCGGTCTTACGGATCCGCTGCTGAGGCGGACGGAACTACCACTATGTCGCTGCCGGACTCCCCGAGCTCTCCGGCCCCGCGCTGGGCCCCGACGCACGTCCAAGTGACGGTCCTCCAGGCGCGGGGGCTGCGCTCCAAAGCCAAGAGCGGCGGCGGCGGGGGCAGCGACGCCTACGCCGTCATGGCGCTGGGCAAGGAGAAGTTCGCCACCTCGGTGGCCGAGCGCTGCCTCGGCTCGCCCGTGTGGCGGGAGGAGGCCACCTTCGAGCTGCCCTCGCTGCCCCGACGAGGCCTGGGCGTGGCCGGCGGGCCTGGACCGAACGCCGTGCTGCAGCTGAGCGTCCTCCACCGCGCGCTGCTCGGCCTCGACAAGTTCTTGGGCCGCGCCGAGATCAGCCTCGGCGAGCTGCAGAGCGAAGGCGGCCGTCGCAGCACCCGGTGAGCGGGCGGGGGAAGCCTCCAGGCTCAGGAGCAGTCTACCTGCGCGGGGAGGAAGAAAGCGGGGCGGCTGATGCGCCTGTCAGGGCCAACCTCGTTTTTACTTGATTGGTTTTCGATCCCTCTGCTTCCCTGAGAAATGCGAAATTATATAATTTAACCCCTTTCCTTCCCCTCCCCCCTCCCCACGGTGAAACATCTGAAGATCTAGTTGTCTGGATACCGAATTGTCAAGTATCTAGAGATCTAATATTACATCTCTAGGTCTCTAATTTCTGGAGAGCTGATTGTCTAAATAATTGCACAGTAGACGAGTGCTATGAGATGTCAAATGGAGCCTCCACCTTCAGGGGCAGGGTATATCTGTGCACCTGAAATGAGAGGAATATGGCTGAAATTGGCATGAAGCAGCCTAATGGGAAAGGAAGGAATTTCTTGCAGTAGAACCTGTTTGTATGTTTTGTTGTGTATTGTGAGAACCCACCCATTTGGGTAGTTCATGATAAGGTGTATTGTGTGAGCCCTCCAAAAGTTGATAATGGCGGTCCTTTGTTAGGAGAATAAAATGTTATTTTAAAGGCCAGGCTCATTTAACATTAAAGTTTTGGATAGGTCAGCTCTGTAAATTTTTAGTTTAGTTTTGTGCTTTCAGTTAAAATACTCATTTTAGTTAAATGGAAGGGTGGAATAGTTCTGCTAGATAAAATTAGAGGCTAGCCAGCACACTTAATTTGTGCTTTTAATACAGACTGTCTTGACTTGACGGAGAATGATGTTTACAATTCTAAATTTGGGGACGTGGTGGAATAAAAGAAGCTTCATTTTTAAATTCCAACTTGAACTGAAAAAGAATTGTAAACCAGCAGAAAATATAGTAATATAGAATATTGGTATAAAAATTAAGTTAGGAAACACATTGATGGATGAGCATGAGTAGAATCCAGTAATTTGATGAAATATCAATGAACTTTGAATGTTTGGAGATTAACTTTTTTTTTTCAAACTCCAGTGTTAATTCAAATAGCATACTTTTAATAGATTGAGCTATAAGTAATATGTAAGACTGGGGGCTGGGGGAAAAAAGGGTAATCCAAATGAAATGGATTAAGGTACCAATAATTAGGAGTTATTGAAAAAGTATGAAGATTTCAATTTCAGTCCAAAATGTAGTCCTATTTAATAAAAGATTGGGTTAGACATATATCTGGAGGAAAATACTGGAATCTGAAATTCTACAGTTAATGCAAGGTTTCAGTAGGTGTGTCCTTTTGATCAAGATGAGAATGTTTTCAAATGTTTATATGGCAATTTGTAAACTCATGTTGGGTGTGTTCCTTTTATAAAATGGTGCATCATAAGATCGAGGCAGGTAAAGTATCTATATTCCGTAGCTACTAGAAATGAGTCAGAGTTTTCTGTAATTCCTTATAGCCTACTTGAATTTGTAACATAAGAATGTGAATGTTGCTAGTTCAGAGAGAAGTTGGAAAAGGGAGTTTACATATATACCTATTGCACTATTTACCTTGTGATTAAAAAAACATGAATACCATCAGATAAACACTAGTAAATGAATGTGCTTTGAAACCAAATGTGCATTGTTACGTGAGGTATAACAGTCTTTTGCTACTTGTTACTCTGTAGGAACAAAGAAGTTGCTTTGGGATGGTATATAAATTTAACAGTTCTTTGTGCAGACTTCAAGCTGGAAGTGTTAGTAAAGTGGATAGCTTGTGTCTTCATTGTTGAAAGTCATGTTGATAGAACTTCCCCTAATTTTTACATATGTTTTTATAATGGTTTAAATGTTGTTAAAGGATGCTATTTGTGTTTATTTTTAAATGTCCTCTGCGGGGTAATGCACAGTACTTCCAGACTCATAAAATTTCTTGTTCTGCTATTGAAGCTACTGAAGAATATATTTGTTATTTTAAAATAGGTATTTCCCTATTATGTCAGGATTCCTGCTGCAAAACAGCTGCACATAGTAAAAAGCATGATTTAAAAGTAAAGGATTAAATATATAAGACTGTATTAATCGGTTGTAATTCTATGGCCCTTTGTTAAATGTGCCAAAAAATTTCTTTCGACCTTGAAGAGAAGATTCTAATCTTGGGAGGGAAAACTTAGCCCTTTTTTCTGCCATCCTTCCAGTCTGAAAAAACAACTAGATAAATGAAATTATGTTCCAGTAATAATAGTTGAGCACCATATTCACATTGAATAAAACTATTTATTTATTTACTATCACCATTGAATAAAACCATACATTTAAAGTAAAAATAATATAAATGCATAGTTGATAATGTATCACTGTTTTGTCTTGGAGTGCAGAAAATGATACTTTAGAACAAAATACATTATCCTTTCCTTTGGTCAGCAATGTTTTTAGGCTGAGCTCATATTTCAGTGTTAGGAATGTAAATTACAATATATTATGATAACATTATTTTCTTAAAATCATATCAGGTATAGTTGATAAGTGGTAACTCTCTTGTAAAGGCTGAACTATAACAAGTCCAACAGGCTTACCAAGTTTACACTGACAGTCTTGAATTCTTTGTACAACCATGATAAGCATCCAGAGAATGTTTGAAGGAAAGGCCCTGTTCATAACTTTCTTATTACAATCAGCAGCACAATGTCAGCTAACCCATTGGATTGGTCTTACAAAAGAAAACCAGAGCTGTTTGAACTCCTTATTTTTTTCTGATTTAATCACCTTTACATCTGCAATTGATTGACTATAATGGCATCATATATTTTAAATCTGTTGGTATCTTTTCATTTGAAAATTGTATCTTTTACAGCAACAGCTTTGTACCAAGTGGGTGGTTTTTTATATATAGTAGTACTTTTCCTATGGGATGGCAAACACACAACCATGTTGCAGGTAATGGACATGGTTTTGAACTGAATATCCCACTTAGAATCATATCACTTAGATTAGATGACCTAGTTGAAGAGCAGTTGCCTAATCTCACTTGATGTTCAGAGGGAGGGAGGAAGGAATGTGGAAAATGAATAGCTTTATATCTGGTGCTTTTTCTCATTCTGTTCCTCTGCTTCGTTCTTTTCCCAGACTTGGTATGTAAACTTTTAATGCATGCAATTTCTTATAAAATGGAAATACTTAAAATTAAAGTAGAAATTGCACGAATACTTGTAGTCCTTGACTTACCACCATTAGTTTAACAACCGAAGTTACCATGGCACTTGAAAAAGTGACTTACAACCCCTAACTTATGACTGTCACAGCCATGGTCATGTGATCAAAATTTGGGCTCTTGCAGCTGGTATTTACAGCAATGCTGCATCAGAGTCATGTGATTGCCATTTGTGACCTTCCCAGCCAGTTTTTGACAAGCAAAATCAATGGGGGAAGCCAGATTTGTTCAATGGTCGAATGATTCACTTAACAATTGCAGTGATTTGCTTAACAACAGTGGCAAAAAAAAAAGCTCATAAAATTTGGTGTGACTCACTTAACCACCTTGCTTGGCAATGGAAATTCTATTCCCAATTGTGGTCATAAGTCGAGGACTACCTGTAAATAGATTCCTCTTTCTGCTTCCAAAATCTTTTTCTGGTAATAACTTTCTTCTTTTCTTTCTTTCTAGTCATGCTATCTCCTATGCTGTATCCAGTTCCATTCAAGACTATACTACAGTACTTGTCTTGGTTCATGTTGTACCTGTGAGGGAACGAAAAGGTTAGAGAAACCAAGGTGGCTTGCATCTTAGGCTCCAGTAGAGAAGCAGTTCATTCTTTGCCATATATTTCCTTATGCCTATCAGTGGCATTTCAACAGTTATCATTATATTAAAATTTTACTGAGAGTTTGGGAAACAGCCAGATCTTTACTGTGTTTTTATATTGTAGCAATTTAAAATTACAAAACTGTTGCATAGTAAGAAACCCACCAACAGAATAGGGGGATCTAGAAAAAATGTTTCAAGATCCTACTAAAAGCAAAACTTTTCCCCAGTTATAATTAATTAATTACTTAATTAATTAATTAATTAATTAATTTGATTTATATGCCGCCCTTCTCTGGAGACTCAGGGCGGCTTGCAATGCGTTAAGCAATAGCCTTCATACTTTTGTATATACCTGCTTAGTAGGGCTTTCGGTCCCCCCTAAGCGGTGTTCTTTTTTATACAAAGTCAGCTTATTGCCCCCACAATCCGGGTCCTCATTTTACCTACCTCAAAAGGATGGAAGGCTGAGTCAACCTTGATATTCTTGTATCTTCAGAATGAAAGCACTCACTTCTCTTAGCAGCAGATAAATCTACATCTTCAGTTTAGATAAGGCTCATTCTGTTTAAGTGCCTCAATTCTCCTTTCTAACCAGCTATATTTAAAAAGTCTGGATGCATTATACTTTGATCAGAGCATTTAAAATTCTTACAGAAACATGTTCCTCTTTTGCTAAACAGTTTGAAAATTTCCTTAAATGGGAATGATAAAACTAATTATTGTTTATGCACATATATATAAATGAATAACACAATGTACTTAAATTCACAGTAAATCATTATTTACATCTTTTTTCAAGACTTTCTTTGCCTGATATCTATCTATGCCTGATAGATAGACCCACTTTTCCTAGCTATGTAAGCATAGAGACCCTTTTTTCTGATATTGGTAATTAGTTTTAAATAAAAGAGCTACACCCTGCCACAGGGAGGCGGACCCAATTAGATGGATCCACCCCAGGCGCCTGATGGATCCTGATAGGTTCCAGATGGAGCTTGGGCCATTTCCTGAGGATTTGGCACATGGCTCGGCCGAGGACCTGGTAGCCGCCTGGGATTGGGCGGCTGGTGGAGCCTTGGACCGAGTCGTGCCTCTGCGGCCTCTGACCCAGTGCCGATCCCACGCAGCCCCCTGGTTTACCGAGGAGCTGAGGGAAATGAAGTGCCGGAAAAGACGCCTGGGGAGCGGTTGGAGGGCCAGTCTCACTGAATCTGACCGAACACTGGTAAGGTCGTATATTAAGACCTACCTAGTGGCGATAAAGGCGGCAAAGTTTAATTACTTTTCCACCTCTATTGCATCATCAGGGACTTGTCCAGCCGCCCTGTTTAGGGTGACCCGCTCCCTGCTCCATCCAGGAGTGTGGGAGGATCCCTTGGAAGGCAGGGCGGAGGATTTTGGACAATACCTGTATGACAAAATCGCTCAGATCCAAGGGGATTTGGACTCTGACTGGGTAGACCAAGGCAGGGTGACAAGGAACAGTCTTGAGAATGTTATCTGGCAAGAGTTTGACTCTGTGATTCCCGATGATGTGGACAGGATTTTGGGGAGACTTAGTGCGGCCACATGTTTACTGGACCCGTGTCCTTCCTGGTTGGTACTGGCTTCCTGGGAGGTTACACGTGGCTGGCTCCAGGGTGTTATCAATGCTTCATTGAGTGAGGGTCACTTCCCCGCTGTCTTGAAAGAGGCGGTGGTGAGGCCTCTCCTCAAGAAGCCATCTCTGGATCCGGCAATATTGGCTAACTATTGTCCTGTCTCCAACCTTCGCTTTATGGCGAAGGTTGTGGAGAGTGTGGTCGTGCAACAGTTTCCACAATTCCTGGAGGAAATATCTTATCTAGATCCGTTCCAGTCGGGTTTCAGGTCTGGGCACAGCACGGAAACGGCATTGGTCGCGTTGGTTGATGATCTCTGGAGGGCTTGGGACAGGGGGTGCTCCTCTGTTCTGGTCCTATTAGATCTCTCAGCGGCTTTTGATACCATCGACCATGGTATCATGCTGTACCGGTTGGAAGAGTTGGGGGTGAGAGGCACCGTTGTTGTGGTGGTTCTCCTCCTTCCTCTCCGACCGGTCGCAGTCTGTGTTGGCAGGGGGCCAGAGGTCGACCTCGAGGCCTCTTATCTGTGGAGTGCCGCAGGGATCGGTCCTCTCGCCCCTTTTGTTCAACATTTATGTGAAGCCACTGGGCGAGATCATCCGTGGTTTTGGGGTGAGATACCATCAGTACGCTGATGACACCCAGCTGTACATCGCCACCCCAGACCACCCCAACAATGCCCTTGAAGATGCCCTCCAGTGCCTGGAGGCTGTGCGGATCTGGATGGGGAAGAACAGGCTCAAGCTCAACCCTTCCAAGACTGAGTGGCTGTGGCTCCCGGTATAGTCAGTTGACTCCATCACTGATTATTGGGGGCGAGTCTTTGGCCCCCACAGAAAGGACTCGCAATCTGGGAGTCCTGGATATGCAGCTGTCCTTGGAGGATCATCTGACAGCTGTGACCAGGGGGAACTTTTGTCAGGTTCGCCTGATTCGCCAGTTGTGGCCCTTTCTTGATCGGGATTCCCTGTGCACAGTCAGTCACACCCTTGTCACCTCTTGCCTTGACTACTGCAATGCTCTCTACATGGGGCTCCCCTTGAGGAGTACCTGGAGGCTCCAACTGGTCCAGAATGCGGCTGCGTGGGTAGTGACGGGAGCAACATGGCGCTCCCATGTAACACCGCTCCTGCGCGAGCTGCACTGGCTCCCGGTGGTCTTCCGGGTGCGCTTCAAGGTGTTGGTCATCACCTTTAAAGCGCTCCATGGCATAGGGCCTAGTTATCTGCGAGACCGCCTACTGCCACAAATGACCTCCCACCGACCCGTGCGCTCCCACAGAGAGGGCCTCCTCAGGGTGCCATCAGCCAAACAGTGTAGGCTGGTGACCCCCAGGGGGAGAGCCTTCTCTGTTGGGGCACCTACCCTCTGGAATCAGCTGCCCCCAGAGATAAGGAGAACTCAAGACCTCAGTGCCTTCCACCGTGCCCTTAAAACCCACTTTTTCCAACAAGCCAGGCTGGCTTAAGAAGTAATTTTAGACGTTTTAAATTGGTTTGTTATTTTTTAAAATTGGAGCCAAATTTATATATATTTTAATTGTTTTAATATTTGTATTGTATGTTTTTTAATTCTGGCTATTCACCGCCCTGAGTCCTCAGGGAGAAGGGCAGTATATAAATTGGAAATAAATAAATAAAACTATAATTTTAACTATTTTGAGAATGATGCAGCACATTGGAGGAATAAATAATTTGAGTGATTTCCTTTTCTCTTTTTTACATTATATTTTGCTGGATCAGTACACTAGGCTCCATTTCATGGTCATAGAGAATTTGATTCGTCTTCTTTTTGGGCTAAAACTCTGCAAGAAGCATTTTGGAATTCGTGTCTTCATGTTCCTAATTCCTGATTTCACTTTTCATGTATACAGATGGTACAAGCTTCACTCCAAGCCAGGGAAGAAGGAAAAAGAGCGGGGTGAGATT
The DNA here is from genome assembly GCA_012654045.1 of Ptyas mucosa. Classification (NCBI taxonomy): domain Eukaryota; kingdom Metazoa; phylum Chordata; class Lepidosauria; order Squamata; family Colubridae; genus Ptyas; species Ptyas mucosa. The sequence goes on along the minus strand of WNWU01000058.1, from coordinate 2,556,629 downwards.
GAAGTGGATATCCAGTTCATGAGGAGCAACATGACAGCCAGTATGTTTGATCTGTCCATGAAGGATAAGCCTCGGACTCCCTTTAGCAAGCTGAAAAACAAATTAAAAGGGAAAAGGGGCAACGGATTGTCAGACACGGCTTCAGCCATTATTCCTAGCATTACTCATTCTCCAGCTGACAGTGAAGAAGAGTCAAATGACAAGGAGAAGAAAAAATCAAAATTCAAGACACTGTTCTCTAAACCTGGTTTGCATAAAAGCAATATTTCCCAGTCCATGTCTGTGCTACCCACACTCCAGCCTGTTTCAGAGAGAGTTCGACTTCGACCCAGTGACTTTCAGTCACAGTGGAGTGATGATGAAGATGATGACACTTTGACAACAGTCTCTGAGAGTGAGTAGCCTCTTCATTAAGAGAAGCCGTTTCATGAACCTCTTAGGGCTGTGTCTAACTTTGAGATATCATACATTTTCTTCTTTGATCAAAATTGAGTTCTCCCTATCTTTGAGAGAATGGAGCTGTCATGATGATCTGTAGTATATGTTATTGGTTAAGTCCACTTTAAATAATCCCCAATCATAAATATATTGTTGCTAAATATCCTTAATTTGTATAGATAAGTATCTTCAGAAATTATGTACTTAACCAAATTCTGATAGCAATGTTACTTTTTCTTTTCAGAGCCCTCTGCAAACAGAACCAACAATAATGTACTTGGTCCCCCTTCTATCATGACCCACAAGAGAACTGGTAGTGGAGACTCCAAGCAATTAAATCAAATAATTGCTGGCAGTGCCAAGAAGGATATGCATTCTTTATTTGGCCTCAGATCCAAAAATGACCCAGTTTCCAGGTCCAATCTATGTATCAATGGTAGCCATGTTTACATGGAAGAAAATGAATCAAAGAGCGACCTTGTTTCAAAAGAAGGCACTCCATCTTCTCCTCAGACATCCCAGCGAAAACGCCTCTTTTTGTCTCAGGAAAATCTCTCTTTCGAACACGACAAGGAGCTTGAAAACTCTGCAAGGTTGGCCCTTGATAAATTGCCATCTGGGTCGTTGGAATCTTTTAAAGCCATGACTCTGCCATCGTATAAATTGCTTGCTGGTGGAGATTTAGTAGAAAATAACACTCAATTTGTTTCAGACACTCCAAAAGAAACCAAGGAGATCAAAAAACAGGAGAACAAGAAGTCTGGCTTGCTGTCTCTTGTGACAGGGAAAAAAGAAACAAAAACCAGTGAGGAGTTGGGGAACACTGAAAGTTCCCTGAAGGTGAAGGAAGTGAAGCGTAATGAAAAAGAATTGGCCAGAAAAGAGACAAACCCTTTTGAGCTCCCTGTGGATGGCAAAAGGGGCCATGGCCCACCTAAGAGTAACGCCATAGATGTTGTCATTGCAAAGACATCAACAAACCCTTTCAGTGAAAATGTTGTGGAAGGAGAGAAACCAGAAAAGAATGCCGCTTCTGTAAAACCTTCTCAGACGAAACCTGTCAAACCCAGGTTAGTAAGAAGAGATGCTTAAATTTTTGCTAATATCATCACCATCATCTTATTTGTCAGGGCTGCCCAATTTAGAAAACTGGGCAGCTTATAACATTGGAATACACAATGAACAGTTAAAAACATAATACTAAAACATAATAGCTCCCACAAAAAAGCAGCCATAACAAACATACAAGGGCTCCACAGATTCACCAATTAAGAGTTAAATGCTGCCCAGAGTCTCTTTGAAGAGTGAGATGGGCAACATATAAGTTGTATAAATAAAAGAAATAACTTCAGGTTTTATAACTTGAGCCAAATCTTAAGAGCTTTCCATAACCCCAGGAAGAAGGGTGCCATAGGTATCTTGGGTGGGATGGGATCAAGGATGCTGTTTCAAAGGTCACAGATATCTTGGCATATAATGCATTTAGTAAGATTGATCTTTTACCTGGAGCAGGTATAAATTTTAGGGTGTATCTGACCTGGGTATTTAGCAGCCAGATCATTTTGCAGGTTCTGTCTTCTTGAAAAAAGAGAGTAACACATGACCTTGGCAGGCTATCTTGGGTTTTTTTAGAAGAAAAAGCAAAATAGTTGCTATTCTTCCCCTCAGGGTAGAAATGTTCCTCATAGAGGTTCTACAGCTGGAACATGAAGGGAATTGGAGGAATTATTTGAGAAGAAAATTGGGCTACTTAGATTGCATAAGCTGATTATATTTGTAAAGTAGTCCACGTTTCCAAACTAAATGTCAAAATACATCAATACAGATACTGAGGACTATTGATTGTGACTCAGGTTCATTGTTTTATATTGACGATATATATATTATGTGCTAACTATGTCTTGTAATTTTGACTTTGTATTTAACTATATTTTAGAGACGGATAAATCTTGCTTTTGTAAGGAAAGTGTGCCTGTCAAACATCGTGCTGTGCTTTCTAACTTTTGTGTCTTTGCTGCTTTATATATTTGAAGGCTTTGCTGCTCATACAGTCTATTTAATCTGCTGAGATTAACAAAGTAATATTTTATAGACATATTTTCCAAAAATATAGTTTTTGCTTTTCCATTTACTCTATTAAAAAAGTACCGCAACATAAAAGAGTATGCTTGGGTGCTTCACTAAAGCCCTGTGTCCCTCCTTATTACTAACATACAGCAACTTTTCTAAACTTTTTATCTAAAATATGTCTGCTTGTCTGAGGTTGCATCTGCAACTGACATGCAGGTTTTATTTTGTCCCTTCTTACAGATTGGGCGTGTCTTCAGAGGATGAAACCAAAGCCACCTCTTTTCCTCCTGTTCCTCTTCCTCCTGCTTTCTATCCTTCAAATAATGAAAATAATCCTTTTACTTCTAAATTTGATGTAGAACAGAAAACTCGGGAAGTTGGTAGGTTTGATAGCTCAAAGAATGTTTCTGTTAATAATCCGTTCACTACAAAATGGATGCAGGATTCTAGAGACCTGGAATGCTCTGCAGTTTCTATCTGCCTTCCTTCAACTTCTGGCCGTGAAAATAATCCCTTCACTCCTAAATGCGGACAAGAATTTCAGGAGATGGAAACCTCTTCCTTATATTCTCTACATTCTGCAGCTTCCATTACTGAAACTCATACTATTCCTTCTCAGCTTTCTAACATTAATGATCCCTTTGTAATCAAAGTAGGACAGGAATCTGAAAGAATTAAAAGTCCTCCCACATCTATAAATTCTGTTTCTTTAACCGGAAACATTGATAATTCCAAGTACACTGATGTTTCTTCAGAAAAGTTTCAAAATGAAAACTTAACTATTCAAACAGATACTATATCCAACTTCTCTGGCTCTCTATCTGAGAGTCTTCCACCACAGTCTTCTGACCTAGTTAGAGTGAACCAAAAAGCCTCATATGACAAAGTGCATATAGTACTGCCTTTTAAAGAAAAGAATGGGATGAAAAAGTCAGTAGCCTTTGCCCTCGATGAATCGAAAGTGGATGTAATAAGTAGTCATAATGACCGTGCAGATGAAGATTCATTTGAGGTAAATGAAAATAAAGAAACACTAAATTCACTTGAAAAGAATAGCATCCAGGTAATTGAATTAAACATAGAAAATAGTTGTGGCTCTAAGCCTGATGAAGAAGACATAATTTCTGTTCATACTAGTGGGAACCCCTTAGAGAAGGAAGTTGAATCTGGCTTATCTAAAAAGGAGCCACTGGTACCAATTGCAAGAGTCCTCATTCCTCTGCAAAGCAAAATGTCAGTTCCTGAACAGAGTGACAAAGCACATACTGTGCCACCAAAACCAGCACCAAGAAATGGTTTGAAAGTGAAAAAATGTGTACCTCTATCTGATGAACCAAAAGGAGAAGATGTATCAAGCCATGCATCTGTTCTCAAAGAGGTTTCTTCAGACAATTCAACCTTTAGTGAAAAGCCAAGCCATATTTGCTCATTAACTTCAGAAATGACTGTCCTTCCTCATAGATATGATAATGATAATACAGATCCATCTCAAAGTATTAAGGATGACTCTAACCACATAATGAGAACATCAATTGGGGTTTCAGGTCCCGGAGAGCTGAATGTAAAGCCCATTACTCTTCCTGTTATTCCAGAAGTAGCTTCAGATGATGAGCAATTAGGGGATTATCAGCAGAATCCTGAAAGTATGACACTAAGTGAAGATTTGTCAAGAAATGAAGATGGCTTTATGAACTTGTGGGCTTCTGCTGAGAGGACAGATCTGACATCAACTAAGAAAGCTATTGGAGAGACTGTATCAGGTCTTATGCAAATGAGTAATTTTGGCAATTCATCCAACAGATTGTTGAAGGATCCAGCCAACAATGTACATAAAAATCCAAATCATAACCTAACAGGCATAGAAAAGGAGTGTGGCGAGCACTCTAACAAAGATAGGCAAGATGATTGTCCCGAGTCTTCTGCTAAGCCTGTTTCTCTTTACCCTCTGTCTGATTCTTCTCAGTCTTGCTCTGTTAGTTCTTTCCAGTCTGATTCTCATGGCTTTAATAAAGCAGAATCTCCAAAAAAGGCTACAGCAGAAGAATTGGATGCCAAAGTGGAAAGCTCTGGCAGGAAGAAGCTGCTGCAGGCATGGGTTTCACCCTCTGAAACACATCCTAATCCTGGTGGAAATTCTGCCAAACTCAGGTGAGAAGACAAGATCCAATATAAAAACCATTAGCTGCTGTTGCATCCTTGATATCTCTCTTCTTAGTGGGAAGGTGGAAAAGCCAACTTTATTTGTAACTTTAATAAATGGAACGGGGAAACAATAAGTCATGGGGATATACTCAATACATATCCTGGTTTACTTCCATTATTTTGTCATATATCTAATTTGTTATGAAAATAAAATAGTAAAAGTGAAAATCTCCTACTTTGGCATTCCTTGGAGGAAGGGCAGAACATAAATGTATTAAGTAAACCTTTGATTTTATTTGAGCATGTTATTTAATACACTCAACTTGTTGTTCCACCATATGGAGATGCAAGCCATACAAAAGTGTTTGTCTTAAATTTGAAGGTGAAAGGTAAGAGAGAAGGAAAAAAGTGACTTTGCAGGATTCATGTATGCAGTACTCTGTTACATCCAGAGTAAGTATGATGTTCACTGTAAATGTTATCTCTTTTAGACTTCATCCTGTGAAGCCAATGAATGCTACAACTAACCAACCATCTGTAAAAACCTTGAGCATAAATACTAAGATGCTGGATAATCAAACTGAAATCAATCTGAAGGTACTTAAGGCATTTTTTAAATGTATGGGCAATCTCTGGTTCTGTAATTTCTGTTAATTCTCACCATAGAGTAAATGAAAATTGAATATTAGAATATGTTAAAGCACAGTGTAATATTCAATTCCAATTTTATTATTACAGTCATAGACCAGAGACCAGAACAAATGAAAACACTCAATAAATAATACAATTAAAAATTCTAGAATAAATAGCAATAGCACTTAGACTTATATACCGCTTCACAGTGTTTTACAGTCCTCTCTAAGCGATTTACAGAGTCAGCCTATTGCCCCCAACAATCTGGATCCTCATTTTACTCACCTTGGAAGGCTGAATCAACCTGGAGCCTGGTGAGATTGAACTGCCAAATTGCAGGCAGCCGGCAGGCAGCAGAAGTAGCCTGCAGTACTGAACTCGTAACAACTGTGCCACCACTGCGCCAATAACAGATAGAAATCTATGATAAAATCCAGTCTGTCAATTATACATGGTCTAATATTTTGTAGCTGTGGTTAACGTGCTCCTTGTACTCTGTGTTTTTAACTACTTTTTTGTGAAGACAATAGTTGAAGGATAGTATAATCAATTTTAAAATATGACTGACTGGAGAATGATTTGCATATGCTAAAAACTTGAAACTCTTCTAAAGGCTTTCAACATAAGAGATTTTGGTATTGGATTATACAATAGTTATTGACTATGTGTATGAAGTTTGTAAGAGTTTGAATTTATACAGAAATTAGACCTTGGTTTTCTCAACTGAGACAATTGTAATGGATGATTTACATGTTAAGAAGATTGTCTTGATTTTTGCTGGTTTGAGCAACAGCAACCAGAGGCGGACTTAGAAAGACTTAAAATCTTTACCTCCATAAATGTACTTGCTAATGCTGCATTTTTACATTTTTGTGATTTTTTTAAAATGGTTGCTTTTAAGCATTACTGAAGCATTTTTGAAGTGCATGCTCGATCCCTGAAGCTAAAAGTTTGAGCTGCTTTCTGATTTTTTAGTGTATTCATGACAACTCTTTCTACTGAAATGACTTTTCCCCCCCTCTTTCTTTCCTACAGAAATATGACCGTTCAGATCCTGCCTATGCTTATGCTCAGTTAACTCATGATGAACTGATCCAACTGGTCTTGAAACAAAAAGATATTCTTGCCAAGCGAGATGTCCAGGTACGAGAACTGGAAGACTATATAGATAACTTACTTGTTAGAGTCATGGAAGCAACCCCCAACATTCTTCGGATTGAAGTCCACCCCAAAAAGAAAGCTGGAAAGATGTAAAATGACGCCTCAACCTGTATGAAGACCTTTCTTAGTCAAACTTAAGGAGTAGAGAATGTGAAATGACATAATTGTTGCTTTATCAAAACAAAGGTTATTTATTTCTTTGGGTAAAATGGCTTTTCTTGCCTTAGAGACTGGCTAGATATAAACCAAAATGACAGTCTATCTTTACTCTTGTAATACAAAGCACATATTTTGCTTCTCTGCTTATGATTAAAAGTATGAGCTTATGAAACTTCAAGAGAGCTATGTGAATCGGTTTTCTACTGTGAATAATATTGTACCTGGAGCATTTATACAGAATTTTATGTAAAGTTGAAAAACATTTGCCAGAGTTTTTAAATTTCTGTGGGTAATCCTAAATTTTTGTGCAATATATACAATCTTATCCTAAGCAATCTCATGCTAATTCACTGAAAACACTGGAATATCATCAAGTCCCTCATTTTAATTAGCTGGAAAATGAAAATATTACTGGAAAACTGGATGCCTTTGAAATCATCATTGTGACTTTCACAGGTTCTTATCAATTGGGGCTTACGCTGTGGATGTTTACAGTGGATTGTGTACTGAGCTACTTGCGTTATTCATTTGGGGACCATAGGTAAAAAAATTATATAGTAACAGCTGGTGAACAAACATTGCTTGCTTGTGTTTTCTACATTGAAATGGCAAGTGAGTAAGAACATGCAAAACTGCAGTTCAGCACTGAGTTTTATAATCTCTAATTATGACTGGTTTGGGGTCCATTGTATGTGATTTGGATTGGGACAAACTGGCTAATAGCACTAGAGCTATTGCTCAGTTATAGGTGATGATTTATAAATAGAGATTAAAGCAGGGATAAGTAACCTTGGGTTTTAAAAAGAACAAAACTCCAGAAGAAGTACTAGGTTGTTATTCCTCTATGACTTTAGAAATGTGGATATAACTGGAATGTTCCCAGACTTTTAACAGTTTGAAAGTACATATTCACACGATTCTTAATTGGCCATGAATATTGACTGAGCTTGCTTTTTAGTTACCTCTTCTTTGTTCAGAAATTGATTTGTTTTTCTTCCTTCCCTTTTACTCAATAAAGTGTTCCCAGAATGTCTTCCAGTTTGCGAATACCCACACAAAAATTCCTCTAACAAGGTTCTTTTCAGAAAATCTAAGAAAATTGGTGTACTTAAGTCCTTTTAGAATAACAATCTACATAGGCTAGTACAATTACTTCAAGTCAGGAAGGGTCAGATAATTTGGGAGTTCCAGAAGTCTCTTTCTTGAGTTCTTCCAGATTCTGTATTTTTCAGAGATATAATTGCTTGTGATGGTTATTATGGGTGAAAATAAAGATAAAATTGTAGACTTTCAGAATCCGTAACTGATGAGCAAGCAGTTAGAAATCTTTTAGGTAATTTTTGTTGAGAAAGAATGCCTTTTCTTCATCTTATCAGATGCCATGGCAAATGTATCTGCAATTCTTGAACACTTTCCCCCTTTTCTATGCAGTGAAACTTTGGGTTAAACTTTGCTGAGCAAAGTCTCCATGTATAAATTCTTGTAATTCCAAGCATTTATTTGCTATGCCCAGAGCTGTATGCAATATTGCCAGTTAACTCAAGTTTTCCTTTCTCCTTAAGAATATCTATCCTATGTTTGAAATGAACAAACCTGAATATCTGATGAATTGGTCAAATCTCAGAATATTCATTGATACTTAAATTCCATTTTATTTGATCAAGAAAACTAAACAGGGCACTATTGATGTGAGACAATCTGAGGGAGTCAACAGCAGCAATTTTGTACATTGAGGCATTTGTTTTGGAAATCTGGAAGCTTTGTTTGAGCTGTTTTTCTGATATAAAGGTTTTGAATTGTCAGGCTTTTCCACAGTTAACTTCTCTTTCCCCAGAGGTAGAGAAATGTAGCCTGATCTATTTGTTGCAGTAATTACTGGAATACATATGAAATCTACATTATCTTTCCACAATAGATAGTCTATATTGTTTCTGATAAAAGACTAAGGGGCAACGTTCACATTTTCAACATACAGTTTATGCAAAGTTTATATTAAGATAAAACTTCCTTTTTCCTGTGAAAATAATAGTATGTGGTAAAGTGGGAAGAATAAATACAAAACTTAAATCTTGCAAACTTTTAAAATGGAAAGTTAAAGAGGTTTTTAATTATAAAGCAGGACAATGGATACACAGGTGAGATGTGCCTTGAAAGAAAGAATGCATACTCCAGATCTAGTCATATTTTATTCTGGATGTAGTGGGAAAACCACATTTTCTATGCGTATTTTAAAACTTACTCTGAATTGGGCATCTTCCTTTTTATGATTTATAACAAATCCATTGTTGTGTTATTAGAGATTATTTAATCTATTTTTAAATTCTGTTTTAGGAGATAGAAACTACATGTAGAGATTAGCAAGGTATTTTGCAGAATTACACAAATCTATGCATGTTTATGTTCTAGCCACTCAAATCTACTACTGATTCAAAATTGTTAGCAATCACAGCTAGCTGATTAAATGCAGGTACCTGCAGCAATCCAAGTATTATTTAGAGACATTGAAGAATTAACTTAATCATTTGCTATAGCTTTGTTTATTATCTTCCTATGCACTTTAATGAAGGATCTGTTTGGCACTGAACAGTTCTTCAGTCCTCTTATTATACTTAGTCACCACACTGGATTATAATGTAAGTTGTCAGCTACATTTAGTAACCAGTGTACTTGCCACTCTATAATCTGGCAATCACCAAAGAGCAAAATAGCTTAGGCGGCTACGGTACTCATGTTTTGAGAAGAAGTGTAGTTTGTATGACTACATGCATCACAAATTACATCAATGCATTCATAACCTAATTCCATATTTTAAGGTTTGGTACGAAATGAGTAATATATTTGAATGTCAGATTCTGAGGGAGGAGTAGATCATACTCTGTTGTTGCCATAAACTGAGTGTGAAATTTGTTGAATAGATATGTCTGCCTCTTCCTATGCAGTATAGTTCTAATTCTGAGGAACTATAAAAAGTTTCTTTTTGCCTCATTTGTTTGTAGAGTTAGAAGCAGCATTTTGGATTTTTCCACAGAAAAGAACAGTGATCTGGCATATTGAAGGCAGTATGATATTGTGAAATTGCTGGTACTGAAATGTGTAACAATACATATTTTATAGGTAGAAGAAAAAAATTTGGAGGGTGTTTTAAAGTCTGGCTATTTCCCTCTGCTGGTTGTAGCATAATACAATATGCTTTTATGAAAGGCATGCAGGAATTTGTATTGTGTGTCTCAGCCCCTCTGGAGCTGATTCCAGAATATCAAATAGCTGCTTTAACACCATGTTCCCTAGGAATAAATTTCTGAAATAGCCTGGAATATATTCTAAACATGCCCGCAAATAAAATGGCAGGTATCAAAACAAACAAAAAAGAAACAAAACTCATGCTGGACAAATTTTGAGCAGATTGAGAAAATCCAAATTTAGAATCCTTAAACAGTGAATTTTAATATAAATTCCAGTGAGATAGCATAGTTATTGGTCATTGTTGAAAATTATGGGAATTGCAATCTCAGGAGCGTGCTAAATTTTCCAACCTGAAACAGGCTGTCTGCAGTTCCACAAAATTGGAATCCATTTTGTGTTTAGAATGTTCCATAATAACTTTTTGTACAAAGTTGATCTCAACACACACAAAGAACACTAAATTGGGGATAGTTTTAAGTCATAACTGTATGTATTTAATGGGTTTTAAGTGGGGCAGTTTCACATATTGTGTAACCTAGTATGAAAGAGTTACATCTGGGCCCAGTTGTTGCCAACTTTGTCTTCATGTCTTATGTATCACTCAATATATAATGTAGAAATAACAGTGCCTTAAAATCAGTATTTTACTGAACGATTTAAATATAATCAGTTCATGTAAATTCTTAAGTTTTAATAAAATGGTTATGCAATGAATAGTTTGTGTCTCTCTGTATATTTAACATAGAAGGATTTAAATGTATGTTTATGCTTTGTTACAGTTGGTACATTGCCTGATGGTTTTTATACAAAAACCTTCAGCCTTATGAAATGTTAAAATAAAGTTATTTAAAGTTAAACAAATGTGTGTCCTTCATTATATATTTTATGCACCGATAGACCCAAGAATTAATAAGCACATTGACTGTTTAGTGAATATCTGCTTAGAAAGCATGTATCCAATCCATCGTTTAAACATAATTTTCTTCATATGTTTGATAGAAGTGTTTATGAAGGCAGTTCTATGAATGTGATAAAGATTAGCAAATGAGGGAAGCAGAGCATGTGTGAAAGTATATAGAATACTTAACTAATGGTTCATCATTAAGCAGGGAGTAAAATGTACTTTGTCTTTCATTTCAATGCATTTTTGAATATAGTAAAAGTTTGTTGGGAAGTTAGAATTTTGATGATTGGGGCATAAATGTACACCGCCTTGAGTCCTATGGGAGAAAGGCGGTATATAAATATAATTAATTAATTAATTAATTAATTAATAAATAAATAAATAAATAAATATCTCTACTGTACTTTTATATGCTGATGTGCAAATGCTGAACAATATCCTTAAATGTATTTTTTTGCATTTTGTAAAATGTTCCCTGCCTGAAAGGGAATGGTGCGCGCACACACACACGCACCCCCTCACCCCCAAAATAGGAATGAAGTTTTAGGTTGTGGCTGATTTTAATAGGATATAAATTCAGCCTAATCCTGTATTTCATACCAATATTTTAACAACCAATGACATCTCTTATTCACACTACAAACCTAATATAGAAATTGTAGAAAATAAGATTATGGATGTGGATGATCAAAATCATCCTGCTTTGATGATACTGAGAACATTTTTTCTAATTTCCTTTGCTTTTACATATTTGGTGAGACTGAAACCTCAGGCTATTTTACATGCATATTTCAAATTCTATTATTTTAATAATCTACTGTTAATGGAACAGTTGGATTTGAGGAAAGTCAAAGGTTTTAGGATTTTTTTTTTTTGAGATTTTTTTACAGTTTGACAACACGGCTAGTTCTAAATGATAGTATGAAAAGTAATTCCAGTTTTTAAAAAATCCTGCAGTTAAAATTGGCAACATCCTGATAAATAAAGCTTTTAAAAAAAAATAATCCTGCATTGCCGTATCAAAACTTGATCCTTCTCTGTAAAGCATTCCTGCTAGAATAGGCTGAGCCCAATTTGGAAAGTAATTGTAATGCTAAGTCATTGCACAGGAAGGAACCGGATTATCTGAGCAAACAGTATTCCTTGAATTACAGGGGAAATATTTGTTTTAGTACTATGACACTATTTAATAAACATTTCACATGATAATTTGCTTTTCCAAAGATAGCAACATTGTTGCTTCATTTTTACAACTTGCATACTACTTCTGGCCCTTTGCTTCTACAGTTTTGTCCCTATTATAGTAAGACTTGGAAAAATAAATCTATGCTTTCCTCAAATCAGATTTATTTAGCGTTAACTGTCAGTGTAATCAGAAGTTGGTGTGTTAATCTTTCACACATTTCTGGACTACTATGCACCATTAGCCAGTTTGTTGTGCTATAGGGGTCAAGGCTAGAGGCTAGAAACCAGGAGTTCTACTCTCATCACAGGAACAAAGCTAGCTGGGTGACCATAGGCCAGTCACATGCACCCAGCCCTAGGCAATGACACTTACAAAAAACATCAGTAAGAAAACTGCCACATTAATCGGTGCATGGCCAAGAGTCAACATTGACTCAAAGGGAACAAAACGATCCCCCCCCACACACACATACTTAAGGTTATACTATGCATTTTAAAGTTTGTACTTTGCACATGAACATTCAGCTTTGATCATTTTGTTTCCTAAATGGGATTCTATGATCCCCTTTTCTGTGAGATTAATGGCTGTGGATTGGAAACTCAAATTTTATCTTCTGGCAATGCCATGAGGAATATCAAATAAATGCCTGGGGCTTCTGGGTAATTTATAAACAGAATATCCCAAGTTCCATTTCAGTTGTCAAGTGATTAATACATAATTACTTATAATTCTAAGGCTTAAGCTAATTTGAAAAATAAAAAGTCCCAGTAAAAATGCAATAGCAAACCACTTACCATTTTAATGCTAAAACATGCAATTCTCAGGACCTACATTTAGTTCAAGGCTGTCTCTACTTAATTAGCAGTTTCTCCATAAGGAATTTTTGGATTTGTTTTACTGAATGATTTGTTACAGCTATCCAGTTCCTGTAATACATTACAATATCAAGAATCCAAAGCACAGTCTTGAGGTGCTAAATATCTAGCCAGTTTTTTCAGCCAACAGCAATACAATTGACATGACCACAATTTTATTAGCACTTTCTGCTCTTTACAGAGAGTTTAATTGACATAAGAAATCTCCTTAGGGTAATTGCAGCCATACCTTGAAACCAACTATGCCTAATACATGTATAATCCAGAACATTTACCTGCATGGCTGTATTAGCACAATTGGTTGATGCAACAGTAACTTAACCTAGTTTAACAAATTAACCCAGTTTTCTGGTTTACTTTGCTATATTGAACAAGTATAATTCAGTTCAGTTGGCAGTAGTTCTAACTAGGTTGCATTGAGCTAGAGACTAGTCAACCATATTTAGCCAAGGTTAATCTTGAATTCAGGTTTAAATTTTTGTTTACCTTGAATATGGCAAAAATCCAGTTAGCCTCTTTTACCTACTGACCCAATGAAATATTTTGTTTTCAGAAGAAAACATTTATAAAGAATGGGTAATGAGGAAGATGCAACTGAGTTATAAAGATGACACAGTATTGATTATTGTCATAATAGATATCCAATTACTTATATATTAAGTTTCGGACGCCCAACTGCATAATATCTCAGCTCCTGGCATAGAACGGTCCCAATGCAAAAAAAAGAAAGTCCCACCTCTGAAAAGAAATAGTAATAATAATAATAATAATAATAATAATAATATGATGATGATGATGATGATGATGATAGTGATGCGCTCCTGCCCACCAAGCATCCTTCACTTCGAACAAAAGACGTAACAGGTCTCCAGAGTTTTCCTCGAAATTGTCTCTAGAAACAGAACAACAACTCCTTCAGCACTTACCCGGAACTCTTTTCCTTCATTCTTTGTTTCTCTTCGGAAACATTGAACGGTGATGAATTCGTTGCTTACTGGATACTGTAGTGCACCGGAAATGTATGTGCTCCAGGGAAAAGTCCCCCCAGCGGGTCTGTTTCCGGTTTGAGCCGAATTAAATAAAATGAAGTGAAGCTGTTTCTTTTTGGCATACTGCTACATACAGCTGTGGGAGAATAGCCCACCTCGTCCTCCGACTCGCAATAAGGTACGCGAATGCCCTACAGCAGCTGCTATAGGTCGGTATGAGGACTCCCAACTCCCTTGATCCCCAGCGTTCCCGGGACCAGATGAGTTATGAAGGGTGTGTGTATGTGGGGTGGGGGTGGGGGGCATGGCGCACTATGTGGGTCTTCGAACAAGTATCTTGGTGAGCTCTGCCTTAATTAAAAACCATAGATCAGTATGTACAATGCGGACCTGGCGTCTCACGATCCCTAGGCAGCCCCAGCAATCTCTTTTTGTGGCTGTGGTGGTTTTGGTTTCGATTGCAAAAGGTTTTAGGCCACTTAGATCCTCTGACTCTGTGGCCTGGGTTTCCTCTTTGCCTGCCACTAGCAGTAAAATCTCATAAACAAAACATTTTTAAATTTCTAAGGAGAAATTTCCTGACAGTTAGATCAATTAGTTAGTGGAATGTCTTGCCTCCAGAAATTGTGAACACTCCAACCCTGGACGTTTTTAAAGAAGAGAATGGACAACTATTTGTTTGAAATGGTATAGGGTTTCCTGCCAAAGCAAGGGGTCGGACTAGAAGACATCCAAGGTCCCTTCCATCTCTGTTATTCTGTTTTACCCGACACAGAGATTGGAGAGTAGACATTTTAAATAAGAGATTGGACAGCCCTTTGTCCGGAATGGTATAGTCTCCTGCTTGAGCAGGTGTTTGGATTGGAAGATTTAAAGGTCCTTTCCATCCCTATTATTCTGAATTCTAGTGATGTTATGCCTATATATCCTGAATGCATTAGAAGATATCCTTGCTGGGATTAGATTGATGCTACCTACCTATGTGCATTTGCTGAATTGATGCAGAAAACTCATGAATGATGCAGCTTGTTGAGAAGCATACAATGCATTGCAAGAATTAAAAAGTTAACACAATGATTGAGCACTGATAATATGTTTGCTAAAATAACAATAACTGATTGTATTTTGAAATATGCCCATCAAATTGGTCAAACTTACTTTTTCCTAACTAGTAAGTTAATTTCTTAAGATTAATTCAAATATATAAATTAGACAGGAAGATGGAGGCAGTTTTATGGGAATATGGGAAAAATTATGCAGCAAACATGTTAATCAAATTCCAATGTTTTTTCAATTGTCAGTTTAAAATAATTCTGTTGTCAGTCTACTAAAATGTCCACTCAAAAGAAGTGTCCAGATTGTGGCTCCCTGGAAATTGTGGAAGATTCTCACTACACTCAGAACCAGTTGGTGTGTGCAGATTGTGGCTTTATTCTAACTGAAGGACTTCTCACCACTACATATGCTGATGAGGAACATCTACAAGGTGAATCAAAGAATAACAATGGAACTAAAAACTCCTGGGATCATAAAGTTTAAGTATATTTTGGAAACCTGTGATCTACATAGATGAAAACATCCCTTGTGGCCTTTTATATAAACTTTAAACATTTAAACATTGAACATTAAAAATGTATGAGTTTTAAAAAGTTGTTTGGGGAAATGTGGTGTTCTTTTTGTCATTTTTCCTTTCTAATTTATTTTTTGTCTTTATAGAAGTGACATATTCACGAAGTACTGGACAAAGTGAACAGCTGAGCCGCTGCTTACAGCGAGGTAAATGTTTAATATTACCAGTCAGCACCTTTTGGTGCATTGTGGAAATTACTGTACTTCCCATTTGTGATGGAGTAGTTCCTCTCCTCTCTAAAAGCAAAACCATTCTGTATTTTAAATTACCTGTATCCTTTGTTAAGGGCAGGGTGATTTCCCATTTCAGATTTTTAGAAGAGCTCATTAAATCCCTGGTAGATAATCTTGAGCTGGTACCAGGCTTCTGCCAGATAGATAGGCTTTAAATGGTCTCTATAAAATTATAAAGTTATAAAATAGTCTATATAAAAAGGCGAAACTCATTACTGCAGCAGTGCTAATATACAGGTAGTCCTCAGTTTATGACCACAGTTGAGCCCAGAATTTCTGTTGCTAAGTGAAAAATTTGTTAAGTGAGTTATGTCCCATTTTACTACTTTTCTTGCTACATAAATGCAGTTGTTAAATTAGTAACATGGTTAAGTGAATCCGGCTTCCCCATTAACTTTTCTTGACAGAACGTCACAAAAGATGACACATGACTTTGGGACACTGCAACCGGCATAAATATGCCTTGTCAAGCATCTGAATGTAAATTATTTGACCATGAGGTTGCTGCAACGGTCATAAGTGTGAAAAATGGTCATGTCATTTTTTTCAGTGCCATTGTAACTTCAAACGGTCACTAAACAAACTGTTGTAAGTTGAAGACTACCTGTATGCATCTACCCACCCACAATACATACAAGTACTACATAGAGGGTAACCCTTATGTTTGTAGTTGAGTCCAGAAGTATGGTTGTAAGCCATACTTTGCAGCCATAAGTCAAGGCACGAACAGACTCAATTTTTTAAAAAAAAATCAGTAATCATTAAGTAAATGTGGCACTTGTTAAACGAATGTGATGATCATTAAGTGAATCAATTTTCTCCAATGGGCATTTTTGCCAGAAACCAGAACACAGGTAACTGGCAAAAAATGTCACTAATCATGATCGTGTGATGATGGGATGCTGCAAACAGCCATAAAAGTGAGCCAATTGCCAAGTGTCCAAATTGTGATCAAGTCATCACGTGAGTGTATATGCCTGTCATAACTTAGAAAACAGGTCATAAGTACTTTTTGTGGGGTCCATTGCAACTTTGAACAGTTATGAAGTGACCAGTTGCATATTGAGGACTATCTGTACAATACACCCACAGAATAAAAGGCCACAGATAAATATTGAGGGGAGACATCCAGTGATTTTTTACACATGTTTTACATAAAATATACTAATTTGTTTTGTCTAATGTGCCTTATATTTTTATCCAAATAAGCTGTCTTGGTTTTGATCTTATGGGAAGAACAGACACCCATCTTAAAACAAAAAATATTTAAATTATCACATGGCTGTGTGTGTGTATACATACCCATTCTGCTTTGCAAATACCTTGAGTTTCTCCTTATATTGATTCTGCCATCTGTCTCCAACCCCAATATATTGCTCCATTCCAGAAGATTGCTAACAGCAAATACTTGTGAATTCTATAATTCGAAATGGGAATTGAAAAAAATCTTGCTGTCCTTCTTAAAACCTCACATGCAGTAATGCCATTAGAACAGAATAGTGATATTTGTCCAGTACAGATTTTCTGAAGCAAGAAGTTGGTGTCAAATAGTTCTTCAAAGACTACAGTCTAGCCAGCATTGCCAGAAATATCTGGAAGGCCTTGCTATGGGCATTTTTTAAAAATTATCTACATTGTCTTCTTCCATAGGAATCAGACGTGTTCAGGATCTCTGCAAAGTTCTCCGACTTCCTTCTCTGTTTGAAGATACAGCTGTGTCTTATTACCAGAAGGCAATCAAATGCCCCTGTTTTGCTTTGGTCAGCTTAGAGAAGAAGGAGATAATTATAGGTTGCTCTGTTTTTGTGACCTGTAGACAGCACAACTGGCCCTTGACAATGGGCACTGTCTGCTTGCTCCTTTATGCAGACAAGGAACTGTTTGCCAAAACCTACCTGCAGTTCTTGAAGGAATTGACACTAGATGTACCAACTCTGAGCTTGATCGATCTTGTGAAAACACACCTCAACAGGTAAGATATTTTTTAATGCTCTTTCTTTTCTCATAAACATCTGAACCATTAATGTGCAGTTGTTGAAGAGTTATGGATGGAATTAATTCTTATTATTTAAGCTTCAGTATATTGGTTCTAGGAAAGCTCTACAGATTGGATGTGCAGTGTAACCACTTTGCTGAAACTAGATAAAGCTGAGTGTGGTTGATGCTTGCTCAGAAATATTTCTAGTGAACTTGGAGGTTTTCTCATATTTTGGAGGTGGAGGTCCACTTTCGGAGTATTTAGATATTCTTGTCAGAGCTGCCTCAGCTTGAACCACTCAGTAAGAATGATCCTTAACTCCATTTATTGAGAAAGGTATAATTTACTAGAATTCAAGTCCATTATAGTAGTTATTGTAGGTTCAAGCTGAGGCAGGTCTGAGAGTTCTCCTAAACCAGGGGTGTCAAACTCGATTTCATTGAGGGCCACATCAGGGTTGTGTTTGACCTCGGGGAAGGGCTGGGGGGGCATGGCCAACTCAATGTCACTTGTGTCGGGGGCACTTGTGGTGACCTGAGTGCTCTGCCAGCAAAAATGGGCTCCCGAGCTCCGTTTTAGGCTGTGATGGCCTCCTGCAACCCTCTGCCAGCAAAAACTGAGCTTTCACTGACAGGGACACTGTGGGCCAGTCCTTCGCTGTTTCCAGCGCAGTCCCACGGGCCAGATCTAAGCACCCCACAGGCCGGATTCGGCCCGCGGGCCTTGAGTTTGACACCTCTGTCCTAAACCAATCTGCTTTCTGAAAATGTACTACATATGGGTGGTTTTGTTATTTCTAATATAAGATTCAAATGTAGGTTTCAGAAAGTTACTAATAGTTAATCTTCTGACAATCTTCAGCTTTTAATTGTCTTGTGCATTTTTGAATGCAATCTCATATGTCTGATTTGGGTGAACTTTTATTATTTGGGTGGGAAATAGAAAGAAGAAAGCTTATTAAGGAGTCTTCAGAGGCATGTATATGAGCTCAGGATATATATTTGAGGTGAACATTTTATTTTGAATTGACTTTTCTGGATGGGCTGTGTGTTATATTCTGAGCAGGAAGCATGGAATGGTGAGATCTAGACAGGCACATCCAAATATTTATTGCTTTTTAAACAATGAACCCAAGAATTAAAGTAGTAAAGCAGCTCTAGCAGTGATCTAAATAATATTTAAAATGGAAATGACATTCTTGGAATAACTTGCCTCCAGAAATTATGAATGCTCCAACACTGGAAGTTTCTAAGAAGAGATTGGACCACTATTTGTCTGAAATAGGGTTTCCTGTCTGAGCAGCAGTTTGGACTAGATCTAGAAGACCTCCAAGGTCCCTTCCTCTTCTCTTCTCTTCTCTTCTCTTCTCTTCTCTTCTCTTCTCTTCTCTTCTCTTCTCTTCTCTTCTCTTCTCTCCTCTCCTCTCCTCTCCTCTCCTCTCCTCTCCTCTCCTCTTCCTTCCTCT